>WAAE01026707.1:41380-119671 GCA_013400495.1 Nicator chloris | reverse complement strand
CTAAACCTCCCCTGGCACAACATAAGACTATTTCTTCTCATTCTGGAGAGACAACATTGAATCTTTTTATTGGCTTGAGCAAGACTTGCTCCATTCTTTCCTTTAGTGGCCCAAAGCAGTCCAGTTTGCTGTTTAACCATTTGAGAACATGGTGCTGTCCCTAAGTGGCCCAAAGCAGTCCAGTTTGCTGTTTAACCATTTGAGAACATGGTGCTGTCCCTAAGCACAGGACAAGCTCTCCCAAAAATGTGTGGGTAGGACCACCCCAGGCATGTGTACACTGGCTACAGATAACACTTGCCTGACTTGTGCTCCAACAGCCAGAGCCTTAATTCCTTGTATGCTAAATTCACTCCTTTTTAAATGCAGACACTCAGATTTAAAGAGCTTGCTATGATAAATATTTTAATTCACGGTAGAGAGTGAATCAAGGGTTGAGATACCAGAAAAGCATCTGTTAAGAATGTCTTCTCCCATCCATTTTGAACTTTTTGTCCTTTCAGCAGTTGAAATGTGTGACGTGAGTACATTTATGTACAAAGAGGATGAAGCAGGGGCAAGATGTAATTAGTCTTACAACATGTAGTGTACTCTCTGCATTAAAAGAGTGTTTTCCTCTGCACAAAAAAAAAAAAAAAGAAAGAACAAATCATTCACATGGAAATGGAATGGATCCCTGTGGTGATTAAAAACTCCAGTAGAAAGATACATATTTAATGAATAGATAGCATAGATAAAGAGGAAGAATGCATTTACAGTGGAAAGCAGCTAGAAGGACTGTATAGCCTTTATTGCAGTGCAGAATCAGCTGGAAACATGGGCTTATTAAGTTGTTTAAGTACACAGCCAAGGGATTTAGGAAGGAGGATGGAAAAGCTGAGGGTATGGGAGTATAAACAGCATGTGGTATTGTAGGTGCAACTGCAGCTTGACTGGAAAATGACACTGGTTGAATTCACACTCAACTCTTGCTCTAGGAGAGAAACTTGGGGTATAAAAGGAAGTGAATTATGGACTCTGATGCTGGTTTGTCTGTCTGATCAAGCAATCAGATTGTCCGATCTACACTAATCAAAATAAAAATAGGAAGTGCAGTGTTTTCTGGTTCTTTTTGAATAAATTAGATGTAACCCAGGAATGAGATCAAATAATCCCTGTTTTCAAGGAGTAGCCATGTGGAGAGATGATAAATACAGTAGTAAAATCTTAAATTTGTTATGAAGGAGTTTAAAAAGCATGTGGCTGTGGCACCTGGGGACATGGTTTAGTGCTGGACCTGGCAGTGCTGGATTAACAGTTTCACTTGGTGACCTTTGAAGGTTTTCCAACCTTCATGGTTCTACTATGGTTCTGTGAGGTCCCACACCCTCTCGTGTCATCCTTGGCATTGGGAGAAGCTGGGATCAAGCCAGCACCTCAGTTTAGCCATCTAAATGAACCTGTAGATGTGAGTTGGCTTTTCTCACCTCTCTTGATCGTAAACAGAGAAGCTGACATTAACTGAACAATACATTTGATCTGTTTTAGACTTTGAGACTCATAAGTTACTCCTCAGAAATGCTTATTTCTCTCTTTTCTCTTTGAAGAGATGGCAGGCACCAGATGACTCTTGGTGAAATGAATCCCATCCCACATCTCTCAACAGCTCAGATCCTGTTGGATGCCATCAGTGGCAGGCAGATAACAACAACCCTGCAAGAGAGATGGTTGAGAAATAGAAACTGGTAGAGAGCCAGGAAACATCAAATGGAGAATTAGTTGATCAGGAAAGGAGAGGCACAAGGTAATACAAGCGTCTTGTTCTTGTTTTCCATAGGAAAAAAACAAGGCCTTCCATAAAGAAAAGGTTTTTTTTTTTCTCGTAAAGCACTGCTCTGAAAAAACTCAAACTCAACACACTGAATTAACAGGTTCAGGAGTTTAGGATATTTTATTTTAAAAAAACCACTATGAAACTGGGAAAAATAAGTAACAGTTTTGTCCAAAAAATTTTAAATAAGCACTTTTGAATTTTTTCTATCTGCCCTAAAGGCCAGTGGGACTTTTCTTCTGGGATGTTTCTTCTGTCTTCTCATCCCTCAATCCCTTGCTTTTGCAGACATTTTTACAGTGAGTAGAAGAACTAAAATTATAATCTGAGGTAGACTGCCTAAATAATTAATGAATGTGCTCACATTTGGGGATCATTTCAGGTGTTCTCTAAACCTCTGTGAAGCAGTGTGGGTAAATAGAGTATTTGTATTAGTTGGTTATAATTAATCCCAGTAGTTTTCAGGCAGAATCTTCCTGCTCCAGGGGTTCAGAGAAGGAGAAAAATAGAAAGGCAGGGAAGGATTCTCTGGAAAGTGAGAAGATGTAACAAATCAGTTTATTAAAACCTGGCAACATCTGCTGATTTGCTTCTTCCTGAGTGAGACCTCTGAGCTGCACTCTGACGAGGAAATTAGCATTTGTCCAGCTCTGCTTTTGCCCTGGAAATGCACAAAATACAAGTCCTAAGCACCCTGAAGGAAAGATTACTCAACAGAAATGGAAATAACGGATATGATTTTATTCCTATTAGTTTTCCTGCATTTATTCAAATCATTTCCCACAGTAAAATAGTAATTCAGAATGATACTTTTTAAAGGCTTAATCAGTAAACAAAGTCTCCTTCTTTGCCTCAGGCAGGTATAAAGGACCCAACTAATTGAGAATAAATAGCAAGTGACATATAAAAAAATATAGTTGATGCATGAAAAAGAAATCCAGAGTTCCTTACAGTTGAAGTTTATTTTAAAAATGCTCCAAAGGTGCAGCTCCCACAGACATTCCTACTTTCTTTTACAGTAATTCTTATGGCCCATTGTCAGCAGAGCAGATAAAAGACATAAATGTAGATGAGATTCACTTCATCTAAAAACCAGATCAATCCTACAGTTCTCTGGATTCTATCTACGGTCCTTGGAAAAAGAAACTTGAAGAGGCAGTTCATCCTGTCTTAAAGTACACGTGCAAGAAGATATTTCTGCTCTGGAAGTGTTTCTGTAAGGAGTTACCTTTCCTTCCAAGTGAAGTGGGAGTCAGGTGTAGGTAAAATGCACAGTTGGTTCTAGACAAGGACAAGAAGAAAGGGAAAAAAATCACATGACGGAATAATCTTCAGTATATTTGGATTTTCCTGAAACCATTCCTTCAGCCCAGTATAAAACAAACCCCACAACAAAACCTAGAGAAAATCAGTCTTGCATGTGACATCGTCCAAGAACTGATCTTTGTGAGGGAAGAGGGAGATGGATGTGTTCAGAAACATACAAAAAATGAACAGACAGCTGAGTGGATTTGAAATGTAACAGTAAATATTTAGTAAGACAGTGGATCGATGAAAAAAATAGGAGAGAGAGAGAATGTTGCAGAATCATGATCAGCTGCAGTCATAACTCCATGAAAGAATGGATTTATTTTTTCTGCAAACGGTAGGGAGAAACACTAGGACAAAATTAAAAAAAAAGTAAGTTTTATTAAATTAAAGGAATTAAACTGTTGGAAGTTTTTAATAAGCAAACTCATATTAACATATTTCTCAAAAAACTGCAATTAAATACAAAAAAAAAGATTGCAAAACAAAAGAGCAGGAGAAGAAAGTATAGGTACAAAATGGCTTTCTGAAAGGATTATTATATTTTCTGGTTCTTATTTGTGTGAAAGACCTTTATAGGACATGTGGTGTCACCTTCTAAAAATGTGTAACTTCTCCGTTTGGCTGTGGAGGTACTCTTAATGACCAATGTGGAAGGGACATTGAAATTTCAGTACTTAAAAGGCAGAATAGCAGATCCACACTCCCATGATGTGTCTTCACTTCCAGTTCTGAGGACTGAGACAAGAGATACTTCTTAATGAGGCTTAAAGCACCAGGGCTGTGTCCTGTAAGACATCTCTGCTGTCTACAGCCTTTATCTATGGAGTTACCATGAGAAATGGTTTTATTTTTCTCCCAGTAAATTCCCTTTCAGATTCCAGCAGAGGCGTACTCTTGATCATCACATGTCTTGTCTCACAGTTTGAAAAATCGGCTATTTAGGTGGAAAATCCTACAGGAAAGCAAGAATTTCTTCCAACACATTTACTCAAGGCACTGTCACAATAGTCTCTAATGCAGGACAGATGAAGGAAGGCATTTTTAATTAGGTCGTGACAAAGGCTTTAATATTTTTTTAAGAATTAATATGGGTCATTTATCAGTAACTTGTCTGAGTGGCTTGTACATTAAAGCATCAGATGGAAAGCTAGGAAATTTTGAGGACAAATTAAAAGTTGGTCCTTCCAGTACAACAACAAGATAAACGAGATGTGTCAGCTCTGGACACACCCAGATCTGCACGTGTCAGTGCCCACCTGCCAAGCAACAAAACCTGCTACACTACACACCCAGTCCTGGTAAACATGAGACTTGTCCAGGAAAACTATGGCATTAAAGGGAGGATGTCATGAAACTTGCTGTCAAATAAACCTGCCTTACTTTCTTAGGTCATTTTGCCAGGGGCTTCTTGGTAGCTCTCCACCTAGGACCTATCTTTCCAATATATTAGAGAGGGTATTGAATCTGTCAGTGCATATGCAGTTATTTTAGGGTAACTAATTGCAGACAGTTCATCCAGCTGGACAGCCAAAGCAATAATATTAAAGATTAATGCCCCAGTTCAGCAAAAAACCTGGGCATGTGCATAATCCCTGTGGCTTCACCGAGACACACTTAGAGGAAGGCTTGTTGAACTAAATATATGACTACAACAGAGCCTTAAAAATTAAGAATTCACATCCCAGATGCCATGAAAACAATTCTAAGACATCTGAAAAGATTACTGAATCTGATGAATCCAGCTTTAAATCTCTAAATAATGCTATAAAATATAATAGTCATAGAATCTTAGAATAGTTTGAGCTGGAAGGGACCTTTAAAAATCATCTAGTCCAATGACCTGCAATGAGCAGGACATCTTCAACTAGATCAAGTTTCTTATAACTCCACCCAACTTGATATTGAATGGTTCCAGGGATGGGGTATCTACCACCTCTCTGGCAGTACTGGTCCTGGAACAGTCCCTTGAGAAAAAGAATCTCTTGTCAGTGATCTCCATCTGGCCATTGAGCCACTGACATTCTGGATGCTGCAATCCAGCCAGCTCCTCATGCACTTAGGAGTCAATCCATCAAATTCAGTTTAGAGAGAGGAGTGTCATGGTGGGCTGTGTCAAAGCCCTTAGAGAAGTGCAGGTAGATGGTGTTCAAAGCTCTTCCCTCGACCATTGCTGCAGTCATTCCATCACACAGGACCACAAAGGTGGCCAGGTAGGTCTTGCCTTAGGTGGAGCCCTGCTGACTCTTTCAAATTACCTCCCTGTCCTCCATATTCCCCAACATGGCTTCTGGGAGGATTCATTCCAAATCTTCCCAGGCACAGAGGTGAGGATGATAGGTTGACAGTTCCCAGTCTTCCTTTCTATGTTTTGTGAAAATGAGAGTGATGTTTCTCCTTATCCGGTCACTGGGCACTTCACCTGACTGCCATGACCTCTCAGAAATGATGGAGAGTGCCTTGACGATTACATCACTAATTCCCTTAATTCTCTGGGATGCATCTCATCGAGTCCCATAGACTTTTGTATGTTCTGACTCCTTAGGTGAACCTGGTCTTCCCTTACAGGGAGAGGGATGTTGATTCCACAGTCCCAATCCTACTCCCTGTCCACTGTAAGAGTGGGAAGAGACACTGTTAGTGAAGAATGAAGCAAAAAAGTTTTGGGTGCCCTCATCCATGTTATCAGTTTGCCTACCTTGCTCTTCAGGGAGTACATTTTGTTTGACCTTCCTGTGCTGGCTGACATTCCTGTAGAAGCCCTTCGTTTCACTTTTCGTTTTTTCCTGTTCTTTGTCTGTGTTGGTGTAGAGGTTTCAGCTGGGTTGTTCATTTTTTCAGTGACTTAGAGGAATATCCTTTAGTTCCTTTTATGTATTTCATTTGTTAAATGCTAACAATGTAACAATAATAAGTGATTTTAATATTAAAATATAACAAAAAGAATCCAGATTTCCTATTGCTGGAGCTCTTTTTCTTGGAAACTATACAGGTTATGATCAACTAGATTAATTTGGACCTGAAAATTTCCTCCCAGTGTGAGAATCCTTCCATTTTTCCACTGGGACTTTTCTCATGTGATTTCAGCTATGTGAAAATGGGATAACCAACCCTGCAGATGTCTCTGTAGCCAAAGGGTGTGAATATTTACCTCAAGGGGGAAACCATTCTATTTAATTTAGGATGCATTGAATTGCACTTTGGATGTCCCCAGTTCTTTCTGTCATCTGCAAGGGGCCAGACTAACTGTGCCCACTTTTGGACTTCAAATGTTGGGTGCACTGAAAGCTAAATTACATCTAGAAGGCAAGTTCCCTGCCTTCTACTGGATTTTTTTTCTATGGCTTTAATACATGTGGGAAATATGTGCAGTAGAAAAACATAGAAATAACTATGCTAAATAAGTCTCTCCATCAACAGCATTCCACCCAACTCACGCCAAGATGGGTGGGAATATAAATGACAGCAATGTTTGGCCTGCCACTGACACCTATCCACACATAAACAGTCACAGTTAGATGAGCTGCTTCACAGTTTCTCTGAATATTTAATTAGTACAAAAACTTGGTTTCTTTGAGCTCCATCAAAAATAAAATTAAAAAGCCCAGCTTCATTTACCTCGCCTTGACAACAATGAACATTAGAACTTCCCCCAGCGCCGCAGGTTTAGCTCTGTGGCTAACGCTGAGATGTTGGCAATCAGAAAAGACTTGGGGCTAATCACACTTCTTTATCACCACAGGGATAAACTTAAGTGACAGACAGGCCTGGGCTAATTACTTTTAATAGTTTCCCATTGCTCTGGCTGATGACACAGTGCTAAAAAACCATGCTCCCCCCCCTCAAAAAACCAGAATTTCACTTCCATGGCACTACATCTTTATCACCACTTCGTTACTTCAGGGGAGCTGCGTTCTCTAAAATGCCTTTCCCTGTGGCTTAAAGTAAAGATTTTTTAAATAAATTAATACAGTTTACGTTGGGCATCTACCACTTGAAGGGCTAATGATTATTGACTACCCTCCAGCAGACATCAGGGAGTCTAGCCTCAGGCCCTTCCCGCTCGCCCCCAAACATGCCGAATGTTAACACATGTTTCTGGATCCTGGCTGGGATTGGACACAAACAAGGCAGTCAGAATGGACCATTTAGTGTACAAGTCAAGATGACAGATCTCTGCTTAATACAAGGAAGACAAAAATTCGTATCTTATTGAAAAAGGCAGAAGAGCCCCGGGTGCTTTCGCTTTGTGATTCTGCAGCAAAAAGTGGGTTGTGTCAATATAAGTCTATGTCACCTGCTCGCAGCTGCCACACTGAATTGACCCTGCTAGCTGCAGACAGAAAGGCCTTCCATTTCCACACTCTCTCTAATGCTCATCTGCGAGAGTGAGCATGAGGTGGAAAAAAACCTCAACAAGTTACTCCTAAGTACGGGAGAGAAAAACAAAATAAAACAAAACAAAACAAAAATGTCTTAATGCTGTGAGACTCTCCCCACTCGCTGTTTCTAATGAAACACTAGAAAAAAAAATTCACATCTGAAGGCATTTCAGAGGATGATCTGACAACATGAGCTTTGTGTTTTGTAAATCACGTTCTTGTAATTCCTTGTAAGTCTCCAGATCCTCTTCAGATACAGCACCAGAGCATTAAATATTCTTGTAACGCTCACCAGAGCTTAATTACTAAAAGTTGAAACATCTTTTAAACTCTTTTTTTTTTTTTTCTGGGTACTCCCCAAAGGAAAGATAGAAAAAAAGTTGAAGAATGTGCACAATAACTATTAGTGAAGACCATGTTTCCAAAGAGGGCAAAAGAATATAAACAATTTTGAAACTAAAAATAGAATATTTCTTTATACCGTTGTAGTTAAAAGTGATAGAATTCACTGATGTGTCTGTTTCTCCTGTGTATATTTTACTAAACTCAGATGTTCACACTGGTGAAAAGATTGAACTGAAAACAAAAAAAAAACCCACTAAAATTAAAAAGAGAAAAGTTCCCAAGTTCCCTAAAATGAAAAAAAAAAAAAAAAAAGAGAGAAATCTTCAAGTAGGAAACAGACAATTCTATTGATTTCTGGACAAAAATGATAGTTTAGGCAAGCTGAAGATAGGGCTGAAATTATAGAACTTTTTCAAAAACATTTTTTTATGGCCCTACTCAAAGTCCATGAAAATGTACCAAAAAAAGTTTTTCTTTATCTCATTTCAGCCTATATTCAGGTGAGTCATAAATAAAGACAGTAGAAAGGGAGCATATTTTATTAGCAGAAGATATAATTTTTCTCCTTTCTGTGTTGTGGTGGGGAGCTAGTCAAACTTTCATCAGCTCTTTATGCCAATCTATTATAAAGTACTAGATAGTCCAATCCAATAATCTGATTTGTAAATATTGACTGTGAAATCTTCACAAGTGGCTGGGCCCATTGTGGATATCAGAGAGGAAAAATTAATCTCACCTAAATGTAACCACCTGAAGGTAGCAGTCTGATCTAACCAGCTGTCTGTGGTTTTTCTGTATGAAAGAGAGAATCATAGGGGCTGGAAAAGACCTTCAAGATCTTGAGGGAGTCATTCACCACACTGGTCTTGCAATGGCTTTCCAAAATCCTGTGCAAACTCTTCTTTTTTCATAGGCTGCCCAGAGAAGCTGTGCCTGCCCCATCCCTGGAAGTGTCCAAGGCCAGGCTCAACAGGGCTTGGAGCAACCTGGGACAGCGGAAGGTGTCCTGCCCGTGGCAGGGGATGGAACAAGATGATCTTTAAGGTCCTTCCAACCCAAACCATTCCATGATTCCATGAGTCTGTGTAGTTTGCCATATTTGACTGCTTTAACCCACCTGTGAACATACAAATCCTTTACATCAGTACCAAGTCTGTTCTCTTGCTCTGCAGCCTGATGGTGAGGTCTGGTCATACCCAAAATGCAAAACTTAGCTACACTACTCCCTGTCCCAAGATAAATGAGAATTTCTCAACAAAAACATGTTCTGGGACTATTTTAAATTCCCACTTTAAATTCTACTTTTGAAATGCTTGGCAGAGTGTTAAATGACTAGATGTAAAAGTGAAGATTTGAGTTGTATGGCAACTTGGACAAAATTTAATGAAGAAAAGGAAGTCCCATTACTTCTCTCCCACTCCAAGGAGATTCTTTAGGAAAAAAGTTTCAGTTCAATTTCAGTTATACATACATAGCACCAGCCAAGGCTTCTTCCAACAACGTGTTCTAATTAATTTAATGTATTATCAACAATAGAGAAAACTTCCAATATGCTACTAAGATTTTCATAAGACATTAATTTTTGTCTATTATGGAAGAGTCTGAACAGTTACATGATGGCATGAAAATTTTTGATAGCTCCAGACTTATAAAAGTGCATAACTTAGTCAAAAGAAATATAATTAGGATATTTCTGGACGGGGACTGGAACCTCATTCTTAGGGTTTCCACACATTCCAATGCTTTGGCAAAAGGGGACTGATTTAGGAGAACATACAGTCTGGGATGACATGGTTGGGTTTAGTTTCTCTTAGCACTGGGGAGAGAGGAAAATGGAAGAGGTGGATATTACTCTTTTGATTTCATAATGTTGAGACGTTCTTTAAAAGTGGATGATTTAACAGGAGATTACTAAGAGTTGTACTGTGTAACTGAATATCACGTGTCATTGCAGTGGTTGCCAGAGAGCTGCCCCAGATACACCCTAATGTCAATAAAATCTGCTATTTAAGGTTGACTCTGTTCATAAATAAACATGTGAGCCTTAGAAAGAGTGAAGACAACAGTGTGATAAGGTTTATGAGGTCTTATTTCATAGCTGTGCTCTCTGACATGCAGAAGAATTAGATAATAAATCAGAATTTGTAAGTTGAATTTGGAGTCACAGACAATACACGGACAAGTGTATTAAGTATTTTCTGAAGCCCTTAATAAGCTGTGCATCAGGCTGTATTCCCCTTCCCTTTTTCCCTTTTGCCAAGGCAGTAGTGTTTGACAGGAGATTCAGGTTTTAACTCGAGCACCAGTTGGAGGTGTTTAAAGCAGCCCATTTTCTTTGAGGGACACTGACAGCAACTCTCCACTGAGATCAGATCAAGCCGACAACAGGGAAATGACTGAGTATAAAAGTTAATGTTGCTCGGTCGTGTCTCAATAGAATGGGCTGACAAAGCAAAGAATTAACAGCCTGAAGCCAGCAAATGATCCTTTACAACATCATGAAGACTTGAAAGTGTGGTCAGCTGAAAGACTCACCCACGAGATCTTGGCACTTACTTTACTTGTGCTACTAATTTGCCAAACAGCAGACAGTTAATTTCTTGGTGTCTTGTTCCCATCCATCTCTAAAACAGGGATAATCATTATCCTGTAGTTTGTTACAGAGGATGGAAAATGGATAAGCCATGTAATTAATTTAATTCTATCAACAGATCTAATTTGGTTCCTGGGGACTTTATCTGTGTTGCTTGAGCTGTTATCAACCTGGAGGTCCTCTGTTTCACTATTTCAGGCTTTGGATCCCACAGCAGACAAGGCAAAATGTGCCCACTCACTATTCAGACTCAGTGGAACACAAAGACCAATATTGGGACAAGAGGGAATGGCTTTGAATTGAAAGAGAGTACGTTTGGGTTGGATGTTGAGGAGAAATTCTTTACTGTGAGGTTGTGGCTGCTCCATCCCTGAAGTTTTCAAGGCCAGGTGGGATGGGGATCAGAGCAATCTGGTTTAATGGAAGGTGTCCCTGCCTTTGCCAGGGGGTTAGAAATGGGAGATCTTTAAGGTCCTTTCCAGCCCAAACCATTCTGTTTCTGTGGTGAGTCTGTGATTATCGTCAGCTGCAGAGGAGCAGTGAGGCTGTGAGATTTCTCAGCTGAAAGGTTGGGCTTTCTCTGCTGCAGTTCCTGGTAAGGGGCAGGGGGATGTACCAGCAGTTTGCTGTACTCTGCAGAGATGATGAATTCAAATCCCAAAATACATTGTGGTCCACAGCCAGTGACAGACAAGGGGATGGGGTGGTTGAGGCAGGAACATCCCCAAATTTGCATTATCTGATTTTAACATGCGTTAGAGAATGTGGCCATAAATTCCCACAGAATATAAGTGCTTTACTGAAGTATTTCCCCAGTTGTAGTGCCTGTCATTAAAGCAAATGAATCTACTGGAACTTCTTTGAGAACACAACGCATTAGTTTGAAGACTTTCAGATGCAGACTTAATCTGCCACTACATGTAAGAGGAAACAATCTTCTGCCATATTATGCACCCTTAAGTCTCTCTCAAGACTTCTGGATCGCACATCAATGAAAAAAAAAATCACAGCCAGGCATACAGGAGCAAAGCAGGGCATATATGTTCTTTTTTGGTCAACAGTTTACTTCTTGACAAGCTCGTTGCCCTTTGTGGGCTCACTCACCATGCTTTGAGAGTACTGGCCATTCTTCCACGGGTTTATTGCAGCCTCAGAACAGCCCTGGAAGGCATGTCCACACCATGCCGTGCTGAGAGCTCACTGCACGTGTGCTGACTACTGAATCACAAATCAGGCAACTCTCCTGCTAAGCCTCTTGCTTCAGAGCCAGGCCCTGTTTTTGCCCAACTGCAAACTCCATAGGCAAGGGTTCATTCAGAGCTCGGTCAGGTATCCACAGAAAGGTGCCAGGTTGTAGGGTGTCCATTCTGTAAGAAGAATTTAGTTTTCTGAATGCAACCAATTGGTATAATTGGAAATGCTTTTGCGTATTAAATATTTTTGGGTCTTTACAGAAGTGCTGCACCCTTCTCCATTTGCAGGTTAGCCCATAGTGACCAAAATTACAGAAGATGTCTGTGTTTGAGGAGCTGACTGCTGCTCATTGTGTCCTCTGCAAGTATTTAAATTTAAGGTGGGATTGCATTTCCCAAATACAGGTATCTAGTGTAATTTTAAGCACTGAATAAGTGCCTTGGGTACCCCAGGGTGTCTTAGGTGACACTGTAATGCAGTGTTTAGGAACTGAATCCCACTCTAACAATACAACGCCAGATGATGAGGCAATTATACTCTTCTATAGTAATTTTCCCCATCTCTTTAGCAATATTATAAGTAAAGTCTGTCTGGTTTAGTTGCAAAGTCATGCATGTCCTTGTAGTAAGTCACTCTCTTAGGTCTCAGCATGATGCAACGTGTACTTATGGGAGAAGGAAAGACTGTAAGTGCTTGCAATGGTTAAATACCAACGAGATCTGGTCTAACAAAGCTTCACACTGACTCAGCTACTAAGGCTGGGTTAACCACATAGCAAGCACATTTATATTATGAGATTTGGAAGGATAATCTCCACTCTCAAGTTGGCAAGTGGCTCTGAATCAGACAAATATGAGATAAGGAGCAGAAAAAAATACGTAGATATTTTCCTCTGCTTTGTGGAATATATTGATAAACGTATGTTGCCATTTAACTATTCATTCTGTTGGAGAAAACTGGTTAACCCCTTAAGTGTTTTGCCCTGAAGGCAGACATTAAAAGTTAATTATAACCACATGGGACAAGCCCCTGGAGGACCATGACAGCATTAAGCTGCTACCAACCAAGCATGCAGGATGCACAGCACTCTCAGAGAACACCATGTACAAAAATGATGCTGTCTCCTTGAATGAGTCCTCAGAAGTTAAAAACATGCTAGTTTTTGCATGCACAGTAAAAAGGCAGATTGCAAATGTTCTACTCGGAGCAAAAAAGAAAAAAAAAGCTTCCCAGAGAAGAATTAGAGCAAATGAAAGCAGGGAGTAATGTGATTAAGCAACGTGGCACAGTGACAGACTACCACAACACTGTTTTACTCACTGCTGAGAGGAGAACGTGGTGAAACCTCTTCTAAAGACCTTGGATTGCTACCTCATTATAAACCTTTCAGTACCATATATGGCCTATAAGGAATTTTGATTTTAACTCTATGAAAAGGGAGAGATGACATTTGTCCTTAGAGAGGATCATTTAGATCATATAGATATTTAAAAAAAGAAAGAAAGGTTAGTTCTAAGGGAGAGACACTGGCTGTGTCTGTGCAAGTAAATTAAGAGTGGCAGGAAGTCGCTGAGGTTGGGTAAGAGGAAATGGTCTGCACCTATATATTTAAACTTTCTTCCTTTGTGTTAAAATACCTGTATATAAGTTAACAGCTGGGAATGGTCCCCGTGCTATGTCCAAATCATGCCAGGTACTGTTCAGGAGAAACCATTCTGGTTTAGACCAAGTAACACGTGGATGGGGGCTTTTTAAATGATATTGTGGTATAGAAAGATGAGTTCCAGCAATGGAGAATATCTCTGAATGTTGCTTTTTGATACAGAACCAGTCACTGTATCCTCAGGACAAGCCAGGAGATATTCAGGACACTTGATTCTGCTTTTCTCTCCCACTGAGCAACTGGATCCTTATTACCACAACCAGAGGAGCCTGGTGGCTGTTCCCAGCTTCTGATAACATTTAGAGTAACAAATAATGATAAAACAGAGTGGAAAAGTCTGGATAAGAGAATTGTTGATCAAACTAAGCAGTGATAACTGATGGCACATGCCGATGTAATGGAATAAAGTTGGGATGATAAAATCTGGTTGACTCAAAGACCCAGATGCGTATTTCCATGTTCTTGCATGACAAGGAGACATCTCAGAATTTCTTATATGGCTGGTGTTTCCTCAGGTCACATGAGAAGAAGAAGAGGGAAGCTTTGATGTGTCTGGCCACATTGTGGAGAAGGTGCAAAGTGCCAGAGCTGAGAATGGGTGTCCATCACCAGGTCATAGAGTGGAGGGTAACCCACTCTCAGTGCTCACCACAGGGCTACATGACTCAAAGGAGAGCCTCCTGTGTCCTGTCCATCACCCAGGGTATTGGGAATGGTGAGCTGTCAGGGACAGAATTTAAGAAAGTGAAACCATGGAAGTCCTGTGTCCCAGAACAATGTCAAGTGACGAGTGACAGGATAAGAAGAAATGGACTCAAGCTGCACCAGGGGAGGTTTGGATTGGATATGAGGAAAAATTCCTTCACTGAAAGGGTTGTCAAGTATTGGAACAGGCTGCCCAGGGCAGTGGTGGGAGTCACCATCCATGGAGGGATTTAAAAGTGCTGTAGATCACAGAATCACTGAGTCTGCTGAACAGGAGGGCACCCACAAGACTCACTGAGTTCAGCTCCTGGGCCTGCACAGGACCATGTTTTAGTGGTGTTTGATTAATAGTTGGACTTGATGATCTTAAAGGTAATTTCCAACCTAAATTATTCCATGATTCTACAATATAGTGCTATAAATATTTTCATTGAGACCTAGGATAATCTTTATATTTTGCAATCATCTCAGGCCAGTTGGAACTTAGAACAAGGCTGTTAAACATGCCTGCTCTGGGCCTCCTTCAAGGTATGGCCACCACCTGACAGTCTCTGTCCCAGGTGTTTATTCACACTATGTGTTCTCCTCCATAACACTGAGCCAGGCATAGCTCATAGGTGGACCACAAATGAGGCCATTCAACTGGACCTCATTCATTGTCCCACAGAGCCTAAAAAGGCTATGGCACCATGCTGGGAAATGTCTGAGGCAGGAAAAGGCAAGACCTGTGGGATGCCAAAGTACTGGGGTAAGCTGAATTTCACCTGTGAAACCAGGCAGGTCCAGGACTTTGTCTTAAACCCCTGCCTCCCTGGGAGTGAGGTTCTGAGAAAGGAAGATGTTACTTCCAGAGAAGAGACTTTGTGGCTTCTAAGACATTTTGTCTTTAACCACTGCTGACCACGCTGGGTTTGGAGGCTGCACAAACCGGAGTGCAGGGCACCAGGACAGGCACAGCTCAGCTGGCACAAACATCCCTAAAGACAGAGCTGACAAACTGGGAGCAGTGAGGGGAAAGAGCATTCAAGAAAATCTTGTAAAATTTACTTTAGGCTTCCTGATGGTAACTTTAAAAGATTTTATTTTTCAGCCCTGGGGCTCATGCTTACGCAGGCACAACCTTATGAAATTACCTGATTTATTCCCTCCATGAGCCTCCCAGGTAAGGGAAGATACTATTTCTGTTTGAATGTTGTGGAAGTGAGGTAGGAAGAGGTTAATTCTCAGATGCATGCAGGGAGTGACGCAGACTCCCTAAAAAGTGAGAGAGCCAGGACTGAGGCAGGACTGAGGAACCCACCTAGATCTGCCCATGTAACCATTTGGCTTCTCACTGTGTTAACTCACCAGGTTACAGCACTATCCTCCACCAAGAAAATGCTTAATTCAACCTTTTAGATTTAGATATGACTTAATACTGCACCTTAATACTGCTGGCTGAATCCTGAAAGGAGATAGGCAGTGTGACTTCTTAAATGTCTTACAGCAAAAACCTGGAGCCTTGAATCTTAAAGAGGAGAATGATTTAAGAAACAAAAAAAAAAAAATGAACACATTTTTCTCAGCTCCTGAAGTAATCTTTATTCCATTCCTTATAGACTTAAGAAAGGACACAATTCTTTGCTGTTTCATCTGCAGGTATCTTTCTCCCCAGTTTTTTTATTTGTTACGTTTTGCACATTTTCCTTAATACACACACACACACATTCTCTTACTCTTTATCCTTTTTTAATTCTTCTTTTTATTTTTTTTTATATTTCTTTTTTTTACTTTTTGTTTACAATCAATAAAGAATGATTTCAACTACCATTCAGGGGAATAAGATGTTCTGATGCTCCTGAAGGGGCTACTTGAACTTTGAATCACAGTCAGGTAGGAGAAGTAAAGTGATATGTTTGCTTGTGCTGCATCCCTAGCTAAGAAACAAGAGGAATGGGAGATGTAAAGAAAGTTGGCTCACTACTTCCCTTAATTTCTGGACAGAGGAGTAGACTATTAAACAGGGAAAAACAAGGGAAGCATTGTGGAGATGTACAAGGATCATGAATAAATAGATACTGTTGTGGCTCCAGAAAAATAAGCAAAAAGCAATGACAGCTGCTCCAGACCCAAATCTGCTACCACACTGTCCTGAGGGCCAACAGCCTCGTGTGACAAAGTGGTAAGCAGACTTTGAAGGCCTGAGTCAGCAAAAACCCCAAGTTCTCTGTTCTTTATGTTATTTACATGGGGAAGATGCCCTCAGAGGAGAATTGCAAAGGCTAAATGCCTCCTTCACCTGTTGTTACACAGCACAGTCACACATCTACCACAGACTGTGGTCAATTTTCCCCATTTTACCCAGTAAAACTCCTTTTGTACCACTCCCGTGCATTGGCCAGGCTGTACCAGATCAGCTCTGCTGTTAGTCCCTCTTTTGATTCTCACCTGCTGCAGGTGCTGTGGTGTCAGCCAAACCCAACACCAAAAAGACCGTGCTGTTAGCCACAGTGGCACCCACGGGGGTTTTGCAGTCACAGAAATGGTTTTGCAGTCATCCATTATACATCTGAAAAGCTGCTGAAGCCCGGTGTCAGAAGTCCCAGCAACACGTGAGCCTGTGAAGTGGCAAAGCCATCAGCTCTGTGACAGCTTCATGCCCAAGGCTAGCAAGGCTGGACATGGCAGGAAGGGAAGACCCCTGCAATGTCAGGGGAATTGGCTAAATGGACCTAATAGGTCTTTTCCATCTCTGGTGTCTCTGGGCTGCACTGCGCCCTAAGGCTGAGCCCTGAGTGAGGGGTGGCATTGTAATTATGCTTCTCTGGGAGCTGCCCAAGGAAAGGATTGTGGTGGGGAGTGTTACGACCCTTTCCCCAAATCCCTTTAGCTACAGGGCAGGAGACACCAACTCGTAGTGACCTGGAAAAGCAAGATTTTACTGCTCGGGCTGTTCTGCCCCAGCTTTATCCATTTCTGTAGTGTTTCTTTCTTCCTCCCCACCTACCTGCTCCCTCTTTCTTCCTCATTCAGCCTTGTGGAAGAGGTGACCATTGGAAGATGCTCGTATTCAGCACTGAACCTAAATCTCATCTGCCCAAAGTGTCTTCTCTGCCTGAAGTCAGTCGAGTTCCAGCTGCCACGTCCAGCACGTGGGGTTGTGTAGTAGAGTGGTTCTGTGAACACTTGGCAGATGGGCAGCCCTGGAGAGCCAGGGAAGGTCCCTTCTCATCACAGGGGAGGTTTAGATTGGATGTTAGGAAATGGTTCTTCACCCAGAGGGTGACTGAATGCTGAACAGGCTCCCCAGGGGCATGGTCACAGCAATGGCCTGACAGAGCTCAGGAAGTGCTTGGGCAATGCTCTCAGGCACAGGGTGGGATTCTTGGGGCTGTGCTGTGCAGGGCCAGGAGTTGGACTGGATGATCCTTGTGGGCTCCTTCCAAGTCAGGGCTTTCTATAATTCTGATTCTATGATTCTGTGACTGTGTCAGGGGCTTTGCACATGCAGGACGTCCACCCTTCTCCACGTGTGAGCTTCAAATGACACTCTGAGACTCAGGAGCAAAACATCTCTGAGCTTATGGTCTTCACAGACCTTCCAGAGAGCTGGAAAAGCCTTCACTTCCTGCCCAAGGTGGAGTTACCCTCTCACGCTCTGATTTGAAGCCTAATTCTTCCATCCTTCCCACAATAACAGTCACACCTTCCAAGAAGTAAAGCATCATCTGGGATGGCATGGCTGAATTCCACCCACATGGGCACCTCCCATCCACAGGGGCCCATCTCTTAACTGGAAGAACATCAACTGCAGACTGTCAGTGATTTTAACAACTTGAGCAAATAATAATACCACTGGATCAGTCCACTGCTTCTTGATTCTCAAAGAATTAAGGGAAGTTGTTATCCATTTATATCTTCTCATGGGAACTCAGCTACTTAGGGACTCTGTAAATACATGTGTTTGCATACCTAATAAATGTATCTCTTTTAAGGTATAAATGATGGTATTGTCCATATGAGCAGAATATTTAAAGTACCTGTCACCAAGCCTTTTCCAAAGACACAGAAGTAGCTGAGAGGCAGGAGCTGCAAGCTGGCATTTGTAGAGAAGACTGGCAAAACTGATAAAAAATAAGGAAGATAAACATGCATACAGGTAAAGATAAACAAGAATAAATGCTCTGTAAATAGATTCAGTCTGATTGGGACTGATGGACTTGGGAAAGGACATCAGGTGATGCTCCTTGGAGCTTGGATTTCTATTCACTGCTGCTTCTTTCCCTTCCTTGTCTGAGGCAGCAAACAACGTGTTGAGATAGTACAAAGCCTTCTAAAATCAAATTCTGTCTCCAAATCCCCCCCTTCAGTGACAAATAATAATCTGTGGCTTTACAGCTGGAGACACTAAAGCAAAATGTTCTCATGAATTACAGGAAAAATAACCCAATAGATGCAATTCTGGGTACATTTTCACATGCTGCTTTGAAAAGAAGTATTCTTAACCCAACTGGTTAGAATTTCCAGTGTCTCCTGGTGTGACACAGGGAGCTGATAGTACACAGTTCTAGCAGAGGAACAAGATCATCTTGATGTTAATGTCTCTTCTTTGGCCTTTATTTCCCCAAAAGATGGAGATTTCCCTTATCAGTATATTCATGTAGAAAATTTCTCACCCTGAATCTAAGCCTATTAATGCAAGTCAGAATCACCACAATTAAGTGTTTAATCTTGCCAGTGCCCTTTTACACTCAGGGTTTATCCATTTTATCACTGTATTGATTAAACAAACTATGGCAACCAATTATTTTCTATTCTGCTTTGCATAGCTCTTCTCTATTTACTAAGCTTTTCTTTTCCCTCCCTCTTTCTTACTATTGGAAATCTTTTGAATGAAGCTGAAGAAGATTTTAATTACCTAATAAAGAACTATTATTTAAGTTTTATGAATGAAGTAAATAAAATGATTAAGGTTGGATGATTAAAAAAGAAAAAATAAGGGTGAAAACATTATTTAAAACAAGAGGAAATGGCCTTAAGCTGTGCCAGGGGAGGTTTAGATTGGATATTAAAGAAACTTCTTTCACCAAAAGGGTTGTCAAGCACTGGAACAGGCTGCCCAGGGTAATGTGGGAGTCACCATCCCCAGAGGTATTTAAAAGATCTGGCACTTGGGGACGTGGGTTAGTGCTGGGCTTGGCAGTTTGATGATCCTAAGGGTTTTTTCCAATCTAAATGATTCTATGATTCTATACAAAAAAAAAAGCCTGACAATTAAGAGTCCATTAGGAGGTAATGCAAATATAGCAGCATTAAAGACAGCTTTTTTTGTGTTCTATGTGTGGGTCATACTAAGAGGAAGGATCATGTCCCTTCAATGGAGTTGCCTAAAGATAGAGATTAAATTAAGCTCATTCACTGTGTCCATTCTCCTTCAGATTACTGGAAACAAAGACTCCAGAAGACTTCCAGAAGGTCTTGGGAAGGCAGAGGGTGGATCTGATGTGAAAGGTGATGCCAGCATAACCAAGTATTTGTTATCAGGGTCATGGTGCCTTTCATAGTTACCTCAAAGCCACTTAGTGTGGCCAAGACCAAGCAAACTTCTGCCTGAAAATATCACACTTAGTGAAAAGCCATCTTTGCACGTGAGTAAGATCTCAACACTGGAAAAATATTCCAAAAAGCCCCAAAATGTTAAAAAATACATTTTAAGTTTTTAAATATTGTGTGATTTTTTAAAAATAATTTAGTTCCAATTTATTGCAGGCTACTAAAGAAAGGTTTATTGTTGAAAAGTCTATCAAAAAACTTTAAATTTTGTCCACTGAGATTTTCCCTTAAGCAACCTTTTTTCTTTTTTTATATTTTTTCATTTTTAGATTTGAACACTAAACTCAGAAATCAATTATTCATTAAGTTTATTTATGAATAGACCTAGCTGCTGAATGTTCTTCTTCATCAGGAATTGACTTTTCTTAAAAATGAAACTTTTCTTAAAACTTGGCAGTGTTAAAGACATTTTCTGTAATCCAGTAAAACCTTTTCACATTCTTCACAAATTTTATTGTGGGTTGTGTTTAACCTGAAACACAGCACTTGTCAGTGTTTTTGTTGTTGTTGTTGTTTATAAGTTCTGGTCATTTTTAAAATGATATGAAAACAGGAAACAAGACAGAAATTTTCAAGAAAATCAGAACCTCAATCTCTTTGCTCTTTAAGACCAGAAAGAATTCTCAGCATTTCTAAAATTGTTTTTGAAGCAAATTCCATAATTTCTCAGACACCTGAGTCTTTGGACAGAATATTTGGTTTGCATATTAAATTATTCTTTTCTTTTTTGTTTTTTCAGGGCATCTCAAATTCCAGTTAGTGCAAGGAGGACATCATGATGGAGATCATTTTACTCAATACTGAGTGTCTAAAAATTGACTTGTATGAGCTCTCTAAGCCATTTCAATAGTCAGAGGAAAGGGACAAACATTTCCAGAGTACTTCATCCCACTGCTTGTGAGCTTTACAACAGGAAGAATCACCATTTCCTTGAACACACCTCCTCCTGGTGTATCTGTCTGCATAAATAATTTGGTGTTTAACATAACTTTTTTCCTTTAGAGGGCTGAGCAGAATTAAAATGGTAACCACCTCAGAAATACATTGTTTGTGGCCTGGAGTGGGTTGACACTGGCTGGATGCCAGGTACCCATTGAAGCTATTCTATCACTCACTCTGCAGCTGGACAGAGGAGGAAAAATACAGCAAAAGGTTCATGAGTTGAGACAGGGACAGAGAAAATCACTCACCAAACACCATCCCAGGCAAAACGACTCAGTCTGGGGATGTTAAATGAAGTTATTACCAGCAAAATGGGAGCAGGATAATGAGAAATAAAAGAAATTTTAAAAACACCTTTCCCCCATCCCTCCCTCTGTCCCAGTGACAGGGAGTTTCTAACTGGCCCAGCCTTGGCCAGCAGTGGGTCCCTCTTGGGGCTGCTGACATTGGCTCTGCTGGACATGGAGGAGGCTTCTGGCAGCTGCTCACAGGAGCCACCCCGGCAGCCCCATCACTGCCAAAGCCTGGCCACACAAACCCAATACATGGCCATAAATCAGGGATCAGCTGCAGCACTCAGCTCACCGATTGCAGTCTGGGGGCTGAGTCCTGCTGCAGCTCCATCTAAGCCAAGACGAGAGATGAACTAACATCAGAACAAGGCTAAACAGCTAATTGAAAGAGATCCATGGGCTAACCCAGAACTTTTGGACCTGGGTTTACTTTCACCTCCTTCCCAGCAGCAGCAAGTCTGGCCATAACCTGGTTTAGCTAGGGTTTGTAACATAAAATCACTGGGCTTCAGACATTCATCTATGAGACGAGAGCAAACGGCCTCAAGCTGTGCCAGGGGACATCCAGGTTGGATATTTGGAAAAATTTCTTCATTGAAAGAGTGATTGAGCATTGGAACAGGCTGCCCAGCGAAGTGGTGGAGTCACCATCCCCAGAGGTGTATAAAGACAGAGTCACCACCCCTGGAAATGTTTCAAAACCGAGCACATGTAGCGCTTTGTGACACGGTCATGGCTGTATCTGGTCAAAAGTTGGACTTAATAATTGTGGAGATCTTTTCCAACCTTAACAATTCTATGATCAGTTCTTCCTTTTTGCTTTTTTTATCCCCCAATCTACCACAGGTTCTTAAATCCTTTTGTTTCTGCTGAGCACAAGCAGTGAAAGGAGGTCAATTTTTAAGGCCATCGAAATGGCATTCAAAGAGAGCTATTTAGGGGGGGATAAATCTTCCTTGGAAGTTCTTCTCTCTGTTTTATGTAAACCATGTGCTGAGATTCATTCATCAAATTATGTTTTTGGCTCATCTAAGTTACAGAATCGTAGAGTGGTTTGGGTTGGAAAGGACCTTCTAGTTCCCCTGGGAAGGGATCACCTCGTTCCAACCTTCTGCCACGGGCAGGGACACCTTCCACCAGAGCCCAGCATGCTACTGAAATTAATTTATTGCACCTAAATTCAGGCACTCTGACACTTTCTGATGGCTAATTTTAAATCCTGTCAAATCACAGCTCTGAGCCCTACCTTCACCTGGTAAAATTGTGAACAAATATAAACAGTTAAATTTGTTACTTTCTTTATAAAGTCTAAATCAGGTTTTCAAATTAAGTTTCAGTTGTATGCATATTTTTTGACAAAATTGAACACACAGGTAAATAAGGGCCACCTCCAGCTCCCCAAATTGATATAAATGCTGTATAGGGGACAGTTTACTGAATTTTTCAATGTTATATTTCATTTTGTAAAACTAGGCAGATGTTTCAGCATTTTCAAAACAAAAATGGAGGCAATATTTCATTGAAAACATCCATCTACAAAGGAAAGCTAAATCTAAAAGCAAGTTAAAACCAAAGCCAGCTAAACAAAATAGACTTGGATTAAATGCTCATATTAAATCCAACAAAAAAAAACCCCAAAATATATTTAATTCAGCACAGCCTAATAATTTTCCTCAGGCTTGTTATTTCAGCAGCAAACTGGAAAACATTCCTTTATCCAACTATTGTTGTTACTAGAAAGATTGAGTTATGGCCAAAGAAGTATCAAAAGGGAATATTTTCAATGCTGAGCACTGGAGCTGGAGCTTGGCAGAGCCAACAGACAACTCTTGTTGTTCTAATCAGGAAGAAATGTGCTCCATCCCTGTGCCAAGAATACACAAGCAGCTGAATATTCCGTTGTTTTTATTTACTTATTTTCCAGGTAGTTCAGGTGTCTCTAACTACCCTTAAAAATGAGGAGGAAAAAGACATTACATTATTTGTATTGCCACTAGCTAGAAAATGATGGATTCCCCTAGCATGGCTGGAGGGGTTTTATGGGATTTGCTTTTATTTTTTTTTTTTTAATCTTCCCTTCATTAATATTTAAGTCTAGACTTAGGGAAGTGAAAATGAATACATAACAAACAACAACCCAAGTTACTCTTTGTAGGCCTAGTTTGAAATTCAGAGCACTGGTAGCTGGTGAAAATATCAAATGGGAAATATCTATTTTGTGGGAGATGTTTTTACTGCACCTGAGCAAGAGCCCAGTAACAGTTCCTAATGCAATGTTGTGCTGCCTCATTCACTGATTACTGTAAATTGGCACAACTTCATCCTACTAATAGAGCACTGCCAGATAATTCAAAAGGATCACCTGGATCACTGCTCAGTAATTTATTTTGCAGAACCTCATAACTAAATGCTGTTTCCCTCTTGGAGAGAAAAGTAAATCTCTGTTGATGTAAACTGAACTTGGCTTTTTTTCGTGCCTGGTTTCAGGAGAGCTTAACTAAAATTATTCTACTGGCTTGGTGGATGGTAGAATCAGGGAAAAAAATTAAGGAGGAAAAACTTTTTCATGTAATTAAAAAACCACCCAAAGCCTCCAACCTTGAAATGCTTAATTAAACAGTTCTAGAGAGAAGTGGCCAGAGGCAGAATTTGGCATGGAAAATGCATTGAAGAAACCATTCTAAAGGACCCAGTGAAAATGTGTTTTGATTTGATTAAGTTATAAGTATTCTATGAAAAAAAAAGAAAAAAAATTCTTCAAAGCAGTAAACTTGGTAAGTTCCTGCAGGATTGGTAATGGCAGAAAAAATAATTTCTAACAGAAGTATAATATGGCCTGTAAAAAGAAGGTCCAGTTTTGAATTTTATAATCACCAGCTTACTCAAAAAATCTACCCAGTGCTCTTCTTTCCAGTCCTAATCAGCTCATCTTTTCAGTGGCTTGAGGTTTGCTTTCAGACTGATTTGTAGGGTTACTCCAAGGGTCAGGTGTTGCTCCAGGAGTACGAAAAATAAGCAGAGTCTGCAATCCATATAATTCTGTGTGCATTTGTCCCCAGGTTTCAACAGGGATTGGTGTTTGGAGCCAAGGTGATCAATTACCATAATATTACCATTCTTCTATAGCATCAATATTTTCCTTGATTTCCAGCTCTCAAAATCTAGTGATTGCTTAAGAATTGGTTTCCTACAAACAAATTAACAAGCAAACAAATTGTTCCTCCCAGAAAAAGCTGCTATTTCAAAAATAATCTACTTTTAAAGCATTAAATGCAATAGGGGCTGATTCAACATGTTAATTATTTACAGTTGGAAAAATAGAATAACTAAAAAACCAATATAAATTAAAATCTTGTTATATACTTGCATATAATTAGGGCTTTATGAGCCCCTATTTCAGCTTGATGAAAAGGTTGTGGAATGAGCAGGCTTAAGCCAGTACAATTTTTATGCAAATAACTAGACGAAAGCAAGGAAAGCTCACAATCTTAGCATCTCTGCTTATTTTAAAGTTGATAACTCAGTGAATTCTAAACCCAGCTTTCATTCTAAGACCAAAAGTATTTTCACTGGGGACAATTTCCAGATGGGTGTCACACTTTTAGCCCCCAGACAGCTCCGCTGTAAAATACTCAATTAAATGTTGCAGCTTCAACTGTTAATAATGACCTAATAACTTATTTTCTCAAAATCATTTTGTTTTAAACTGTCTGGAATAATTTGGAACAAAATTCGCATGTAATTGCTTTAGAAATATAATAATAACTTAAAGTAGTGATTTTGATCCTTGTTAGTAAGAAGGTGTTACAATGAATGAAAAGTTTTCTCTCCAGAGAATACCTCCATAATGAAAATAAGTAGCACTCAAATGAGCATGAAATCACAATGTTGATAAGGCAAAAAAAGGTATTTCTCTTGTACCCACTTTACAGTATAGAAAAAGTACCTCCTGCATCCCTGCATGCAAATACTGACCTACAACTCCTGCATCCCCATGGCTTTTCCTATGTGATCAAGGTAGAGATTATTCTCATTTAAAAGGTGGCCATGCAACATATCAGAAATTACTTCTAATTTTTTTGTTTCATTTTAAAGGATTTTCAATCTAATCTAAAATCCATGAATGTCTGCAGCAGATCTGTTGTATTCACTGGGCTTTTCAGCACAACTGTAGCATGCAGAAACTGAGTCAAGGGATGACAGAGGCAAAGGGTCCCTCACTGTGTCCAAAGTCAGCTGGAAGGATGATGAGAAAGGATTTTTTTAAGTTTTAAGTGTTTAATCCAAAACCTGTTCTCAAAAGAATATAGTTTTAATAGGAGTCCTGAGGGAATGTGTCCACTTTGTGCTCTGGCTTTGAAAAGTATCTGATTGATTGACCACATGAGCAGTGCAGAAATTCTGGTTCTGACGGCTGCTATTTGTGCCAACAGCATTTTGGGGTTCCCTTTCTGTTCCAGGTATTAGTCAAGTAGAACTGCAAACCAAAACCAAGCAACACATCGGGGTTGATTCTCTCTCCTGGTACATTCCACTCTCTCCATCATCTCCAGCTGCTCTTCCTGCCATGACATGTGATGAGAAAATGGCTTGGAACAGCACAGAGCCATGGAGAGTGGGTGATGTGGAATGCCAAAGCAGAGACAAGGGCAATTTCCCATCTGCCCTGAGGGTCCAGTGTCCCAGAGGAGTTATCTGTGTTAGCTTTGCTCCTTTTCTGTGTGATGCCACTTGAAGAATTAATACAGCAGCCTGGTGGGGGCGATTATTGCTGTGCCAGTGATCCTCAGATCTGTATCATCCTCTCTCAGAACAGAAATTCACCCCTGAGCAGTGATGCTGTCAGGTGGGAGCAGCAGGCTGGGACTTGGCTCATCACAAACTGCAAACACAGGAAGGACCCATGGGCTGCCTGTGCCACTGTATCACCCTGCAATCACTTTAGAAGATGAGATAGTTTGAGCCACCTTCCCTTATTCCAGGCTTAAAATGAAGCAGCAACCTCCTCCTGCCCCCTTTTGGTGCTAAGAACCCTGAAGAAGGTGTGAAATCTTAACCAGATGATAGTCTGCCAAATTGATGCTCAGTTTGAACATTATATTCACTGAAATTACATAAGGATGAATCAAATGAACAATACTAGGCACAATCCATGTGAAGCAACTTTTTCCAAAACAAGAAAAAAATACTCAGGAATGGGGCCCTGATTCGTAGAGGCTGAGCTTGTGTGGTTCAGTAATTCAAGCAGGGACACAAAACTTTTAGGCAACACAAAGCAGTCCCCTCATCCTGGTTTGGTAACTTGCTCTCAAGAGGTGCTTCCAGGTGACATAAGAAATCTGAGGTAAAAATAAAATCTTGGATATTCTTTGTCATGTAACTACCCAGACATAGCTCTATATTCCCTCCTGGAAAAAAAGTAATCAATGTGCTAGAACATAATAACAATGTATTTCAAGGAGATTTACCCTTCTGCAACTGCTGTTAATTCTGGCTTAGCAAGGGTAGAAAACTGTGCTGTCTGGGCCTCATTAAAACGTAGAAAGAAGGTGGTCCTTAGTGCAAAAGTTACTTGTGATCCATCTCTGAATCCAGTGCAGATTTTTGGGAATGAATGGCTTGGAACATACAGGTATCCATTATTACCCCACTGCATAAAAAGTACTTTTAAATTAAAGAGCATTTCTCAGCTGAAGTGGAACGGACAAGCGTGAAGTGGTGGAGTCACCATTCCTGGAGGGATTTAATAAACCTTGTGAGTGTGACGCTTGGGGACATGGTTCAATGGTGGACTTGGCAATGCTGGGTTAATGGTTGGACTCGATGGTCTCAGAGATCTTTTCCAACCTAAATGATCCTATGACATCCCAGAGTTCATACTGCAATGCCCACCCTTACCCTTCAGAGGCCCCTGCAGCCCTGGCTGCTGATTCCACTCACTGCTACCAGCTCCTAATTTGAACTTCAGTGCCATTACCTTTGATTGAAAAATGCCAATGTCCCTTTTAAAAATATTTCTCAAAAGTCTGTTCACCTTCTGAAACCTTACAGTTGGAGATCAGCAGATCTCCAGTGTGATTTATGAATAATTACATGAGCATTTCTGAGGTTTTCTAAATCTTCTCTTTTTCTTTTCACTTTCCCTTTTCCTTCTTTATCACTCCCTGCAGTAAAGGATGAGCAAGACTGGTGGCAAACCAGGCTTTCAGAGCATGCCTGGCACACAGATAATATGATTCTCATTGATATGGGATGGAACAAGCCAGAGAACCAGGTGTGCCCTGGGACCCAGAGAGGATATGTGAGGAAAAGAGAGCGAGCTGTCAGAAAAACGAGCGTGGGACTCGCAGGACACGATGCGTGTCGTCAGGACTCCGCAGTGTGTGAGAGCACTGAACCCGTGGATGCCCTCATGGTTACAAATAGAGATGCTTTTCTCCCAAAACGTGCTCTACTTTGTTCTGCTTTCCTACCCGACAGCTTGTTGAGCTGGCTTAAAACTTGAGAGCTCGGCAGTTTCTCCCCAGTTCCTTTCCCCAGTCCCACCCTTCCTGCTCCTGCTCTCTTTATCTCTTTACCCTGAAAAACATTAGCAACGATAACTAAACTTTTATATTTTTTTTCCTATACCTGAATAACCTCTTGTGTGCAGGATATTTTCTGCTTTAGGGCACAATCTGTTGCAGCACTGCTATAACTGCTGCTAAGGCACCTA
This sequence comes from Nicator chloris, assembly GCA_013400495.1. NCBI lineage: Eukaryota > Metazoa > Chordata > Aves > Passeriformes > Pycnonotidae > Nicator > Nicator chloris. Next base: position 92,129 of record WAAE01026707.1, on the reverse strand, counting down.
TTGCCATTCTCTCTGCCTCGGCAACAAGGCGTTCTGTCGTGCTCCTCATCTGTGAACCCGGTGATTTATTGATAATGCTAATCTTGCCTGAAAGTTATACAGCTTGTAAGTCAAATGTGTTTAAGGGGAGAGATGGAGATTCCTACTCCCCAACTTTTAATGTTTGCATCTCACAATAATCGAGTTTTTCAGCCGGCGTTGGAAGAGCTCAAGGTGTATCACAAGCATGAATGGAGCCTCTCCACGGTACCAAAAGGAGGTTTTTTACATCCTCATTAAATGCAACAAAGAAGCTGGGTACCAGAAATGACAATATATAGCTTAACCTACCTCACATCGAGTAACCACATAGACCTGAGCCTCAAGGGGATGTTGGGCAAGTTTTGCATTATTTCTTTTACAATATCTCATAATTGATTTGTGCGCCTACATCCCCTCTTGAAAACGCAGTTTTCTATTAAAAACAATTTGGATGGATACATTTTTATTACCTTTCCTATATGATACTCTTCTACGGTAAAAGATGGTCCCTGCCCTGAAGTGTTTTCTGTCTGATCAACTCAGACAGACAAAATAAGTTTTACAACCTCTATTTTGCAAATGGGGAAATAGGATATGGAAACATTAAGGAGACAGCTTCTGCAAGACCCCAGAAAACGAGATTTTCAGATATCATCAAGAAATTGCAGATTCTGACCACTTATGGAAATAGAGTTATTAGAGAAATAAATAGATAGATGTAAAATTGCCCATTTCTTCCTCTCACACTCCTTATTACAGAAGGATCTGGATTTTACTGTCATTGTGGTATTCAGCTTTTCTTCAACATTGGAAGATGATGTTTAGATCTATTTTTCAGATGATGATCTCTGGCACAGAAAGGCTAAAACTTCATTCTAAAAACAGATTAGAGCAACCAAATGCCTCTGTAATATCTTGAATTCAATATTCTGATGTTACTGGGATTTGCATGAGCCCTGTTCAATTTTGTCCATGCTCTAGAGAAGCCTGAAGTCCCTTAAATATGTTGGCACAACATTCTCTAGGGTCTGATGCCACAAAGTGATTAGAAATCCTAATTATATCAAACCCAGTGCCTTCCAAGTGTATTCCACTGCCTGGTTTACCTGAAAGGCTCCTTAGAGGCAATTAAGCTTTTATTTTTTAATTTTTTTTTCCCTCCGGAAAGTTGAAGTGGAATTTTGATCTTACCAGCAGTTTAGTGTATAATCACTTAAGATACAGATACAAGTCTCAGTCCAAAAATAGGTTTCACTGTCTATTCATAATGAAACAGCTTTCACAAAACTCCCTGGAGGCATCTGTTGGTGGCAAGGGCCCAGATCCCACCTAATGTCAGGCTTTCAACTGAAGTGCCCAGCTTAGGGTTCACTCGCTTTTTTAAAATTTTAGTTTCCCAAAAAGTAATCATCCATCCTTGATAGCACCAGAGGGAATAACTTTAAGCCAAAGGAGTGTAGATTTAGATTGGATATTAGGAGAAAAAAATCTTTTGAGGGTTCTAAGCCCCAGGCAGGCTGCCCAGAGAAGCTGTGGCTGTCCCATCCCTGGAAGTGTCCAAGGCCAGGTTGGACACTGGGGCTTGGAGCAACCTGGGACAGTGGAAGGTGTCCCTGCCCATGGCAGGGGGTGTTGAAACTAGATGATCATTAATGTCCTCGTGTCAGGAACTAATCATCACAGAAGGGACTAAAGCCCACATCCTGGGCTTTATGATGTCCTTATCCTCAAAAACTCTGTAATAACAGTATTCATACTTTTGTGCAGTCTTATTAATGGGCCAACTTGGCATTTCTAGACAATTAAAATGGTATGTACCAGGAGAAAAGGAGTTCAGAAGTCACTGGCAATTCTGGGAACCCATGTCAGTTTGCCTTTTACAGTGAGCTCCCAAAGACTCTATTCCTGCTTAGTTCAATTTCTGTGGGTCTATGTGACACCCTGTGCAGCTTCACTAAGAAAAGAAGACAAAGCACTGAAATAATCACTTTTGTGCTTTAAAAATACTGAGATATATGTGTGTCTATCTGTCAAACCAGCTCCAACCCTCTAAAAACCACTGAAGCTCCTCTCCAGCCTTCTGGCTTTTGTCTCCACTGAGTGAGAGGAGGCAGTCAGCCGGCATGAATCAAATATTCAGGACTGCAAAATTCTCTCCCATCTGTTGTAAAACCAGTGCAAGCATGAACAACTGAGAGGTGAAACAATTTTTCAACCTCCCCAGCAATCTCATAAATTATCTGCAGCTAAATAACCTAGAAAGCAGAGCAGAGTCTCCCAGCCTTAGGTAACAATTACACTATGTGAACTTTAGGAAACCTCATGCCAGCACTCAAAATTAGGAGCTTAATACGCAAATGAATTGTGAAGGCTTGGTGACAGCAGTGTTTAGAAAATGCTTTCTGCAACCCACCCAGGTGTTGTTCCAAATTGTTGCTGAATGGAGGAGAGTCATGGATGGTTTCACTGGAGAAGAGGACATGCAGAGAGCTTTTACCTCCCTCCCTTGGTTTGCTTGCCCATGAAAGACAAGGGAATGTTCAGGCCTCCTGCTGGACATCAAGTGCTGCATTTCAACACCAGTGCAGCTGTTTGCCTTCTGATGTTTTCCTGAAGTCAGAACAAGATTTTAGTTCTTAATGCTGACCCCTAGCAATTTTTTTAAAAGCTCTTTCTCCCTCAGTTCAAAATGCATCAATATTTTATCAGGCCAAGATCAAATGCCTCATCCTGCTTAAGTTTTTTATTTCCTAGTTATCTGCTTTTCCTCACCCTTCTAAATATATATTCTTTCTTCTGATGGCCCTCAAACACTATAAACCGCTATTTTATACATGTATCCACCCAACACAGCCATTCATCAATATTTTGCACTTATGAGCCTTCCACCAACACTTTTGCACAGCTCAGAGTCAGGAATTCTCAGTTAGATGGGGAGGGGGAGCTCGAAAGCAGGAGATGATGATTCCCCAGGAACCCCACAGCTCCTTTGCAGAACACGGCTGGGCTGAGCACCCCATGGCCCAGTGAGGCTTTCAGTGTCTGTTGTTTGATCAGCTGCTTCCATGGGGGAAGCACAGGGGAGCTGACAGGCTTTGTGCCCCTGTGAGCCCAGGAATGGTTGGGATCAGCTGCCAGGGATGCAGACAAATCAAACCTGAGCTCCAGGCTGGCCTCCACTGGTGAAGTTCACAGGTCCAGCTGATGCATTTAGTTCACAGCTCCCAGAGCTGGAGAAAGACAACTATGAGTGTCCCCATATTATAGAGATGAAAAATATACCAGAGTGAAGCTGAGGGAGTCATCAATAAGATTTAGGAATAGAATCTCAACCTCTCTGCACAGACATGATGCCATGCTGCTATTTCTTCTGCTTTTCCCTAAGGGCTCATCTTCCTGTGGAAGCATCTGAGGCAATGTGCAGCCCACGTGCACACAAAAGCAGACAGTACTGACACACTCAGGCATCTCTGGCTCTCCAAAACCATAAACACATCCACCAAGAAATAATTTTATTCAAGAAAATTGCATGTTTCTCTTAAAATATGTCTCCATCTTCTGAATTGCTTTGTAATTACATGGTCTCCAAGTAACTGCTTTTCCTCTGGTGCCTCATAATCCCTTCTACTCTCATTTTTCTTGGTATTTTTACTTTTTTCCAAGGAGTGCAGGCCTCAAGCAGGTGTCTTAGGCATGTTCTCATGAGTCCTTAATAGCAGCATACTAATCTCCTCTGGCTCTTTGATTTAATGTCTCCCAAAATAACATTGGTCTATGTTATTTATTTTTTTCCTGCTGTAATACATGGCAGGCATGTAACAATTATACTGCTTACTCTTATCCCAAATTTCTTTCAGCGTTCACTTTCTCCCAAGTCTCTGTTTCACCTGCTGGCAAATAGCTCTATTCCTGATTATTATACCCAGGTGAAACAAGGAGTAATTTCACCCTTGTTTCTTAAAAATACATCTCTTCTGGTAACCATAGCAAATTGTTTTGGATTTTTCCTTATTAGTTATTCATGAGATTCAATTTATCATGCTTATTAATTCTAACCTCTGCAGTGCATGAATAAGCAATCTCATTGCTTAATATTAGTGCCTGACCATTCTTCTCTGCAACTAATGACCTGTCATAGATATCTGGGTCTAAAAGTCATCAGGAAGCTGGAAACTACTTAATTACTATTAGGTTAATAAAACAATGATTGAACTAATAGTGAAAAGCTGTCAGTGTTTTGCTCCCAATTAATAAGAACATAAATGAGCAATACACCTAGAGTGACACATCAGCAATCAAAATATTTTTTGATTCAGGGGTGATTTTTAGGCTGCATTTCCCTTTGCCAAAGACTTACACTGATAGATGTCACCTTGGGAAAAGCACAATTTTGCCATCCCCTCTTTTGTACAGTTTACTGAGAGAATTCTCTCACACGTTTCCATTAATTAAAAGTTTAATTTAAACTTTTCTATGTGCAATATGTAAGGAAAGGCAGTTTTTCCAAATGCCCACATCTCAGTCTGAAGGACATGACTGTATTGAGAAACATTATTTTGCCCCTTTGGAAACCCCAGACTTTTAAAATCCAGGTCCAGCAATTAATTCCTCCACTTTGTCTGCCCTAACCTTTAAATTAGTTCAAGTTGATATCTTGATTTCATCAGATGGATATTGGCAAGTTCTCCAAGCAGTCTCACAAGCATCTGGATAAGGACAACGGAGTGAGTGATTAGTGTAGGATGCAGATGTGCACTGGGAGAACAGGACATCCACCATCTGGCTGTGCTGCTGAAGATTATCCAACTACTGCCTTTGGGGTCATTGTAACCTGCAAATCCTCCACAACTCAGTACTCAGCAATGAAACTGCTTGCAGGAAATGACACAATTCAGAGACGAGACAATACTGATAAATCAGGGAACTGTTTTAATGGCAGTGACTTTAAACTGATTGCTACACAGGTTTTGGGAATTTTCTTTGTATTGCATTAATTTCATGGAAAACTCTTGAATGTTCACAATAAAAAACAAACAAACAAACAAAAATCATTCCTCACCCAAAGTAGGTCTTTCAATAGCAGTAATATTGGGGTTGGATTGAGCCACCACCAGTGTCGGGCTTTATGGCCTCAGATAAACAAATCTCCTTGAATGATTGACACTCTTATCCCGAAGAACTGGTGGTTTGAAAAAGTTTATCCTCTCAGTTACAAGGAAGGAAAAACTGTCAACCAGCTGCTAAAGGTCCAAGAACCCCTGGTTTCCCAGTTCAGAACAAATATCAAACATCAATGTTTGAGTGAAATTCAAGCTGGACTTCCAGGGCAGATTGAAAGGCTAAGAAATTACCCATCGCTATAAAAATGCAGAAGAATAAGGAAGGTGATAAGCACAGAAGATGAATTTTCAAAACTACAAGGCTATTATAGACCTACATGTCTATAATTGCACAGAAAGAACTACACAAAGGTCTTTAATTGCATATAGACCTGCTGGTCTATAACTGCATAGAAATTTCTGTACAATGCACACATATATATCTTTCCTGTAGCATAACACCAAAAGTAGGTTAGTGTTTATATCCTGATTATTTTTTTTTGTTTTGAACCACATAGCCATAAATTATACAGTTTGTGTATAAGATAAATATATGTGTGTATATAATATAAATTGCATAAATACAGATGAACTGCTGCAGTTGTCAGATCATCGTTAGACAGTTTACACTTTGAAGTCATTCTTTATTACTCAGTTACTGTGATTTTCTGACTTTGATTGTTATAATAACATCAAAACACAGGGCAGCTTTTAAATATATTCACTTCAGCCTTTGTTCTTAAAAGAGACCAGTTATTTATTTCTGTCTTCTGAAGAATCTCATAATCCAAGGAAGGAGTCAAGTGTCAGGAATGCAATGCAATGACTGACGATTCATGTCCATGCTGGTTTCTATATAATAAATTTGTTTGTCATTTTTATATGTGCATTTTTGTACATGCCTCTGTGTGTTGGAGAAAACTAAACACCAAGACAGTGTGTTTCTGTAATGTATGTATACAAGTATAAGCAAAACATAGGGCTGCTGACAAAATATTACAAATCAGAAAGTCTTGCCAGCATAAAAAATTATGTGAAAATACCAAATATTACGTATTTTTTCAGGATTTTATTATAAATCTAGACATTATTACTTATGTAAATATTTGCCTATTCAGTCATGAATGTTCTACTAACAGGGGAATTAAAGTGGTTTAGATCTAAATGGGCTGCATAGGGTTGAAACATCCAAAGACTTTTTGTTTGCGTCATCAGAAAACAACTATTATTTCTTTCTAAGATTTTGCAACTTTCCAAGTTTAAATTTGCTTTGTTTGTTTGGGGTTTTTTGTTTGTTTGGGCTTTTTTGTTGTTGTTTTTGTTGGTTGGGGTTTTTTTGGTTTGTTTTTGGGTTTTTTTGATTTTGGTTTAGGTTTTGGTTAGGTTTTTTTGTTAATAGTATGACTCTTGTGATCTCTTGGGATTTCATGTGTTTTATAGAGATGAGGGCTGGAGCCCCTCTGCTCTGGAGCCAGGCTGAGAGATGTTCAGTCCAGAGAAGAGAAGGCTCCAGGGAGATCTCAGAGCCCCTTCCAGTGCCTAAAGGGGCTCCAGGAGAGATGGAGAGGGGCTTTTTACACAGGCTTAGAGTGATAGGACAGGGGGGAACGACTGCAAACTCACAGAGAACAGTGTTAGATGGGATATTGGGAAGAAATTCTTCCCTGTGAGGGTGGTAAGGCCCTCTTCTGCTTGAACTCTTTGCTCATTGGAGGGTGGTGAGGACTTTATGGGTAGGGAGCAGAAGAAGAACAGATGCAGATCTTAAGAACTGAAGGGTAGAAGGAGTAGAAACAATAAGAGTTTTTACAGTATGTACATTATTACAGTTCACATTATGCTGGGATGTGCATTGAAAACATTTATAAGTACAATTTGTCTTGCTGCTGTGTTAATGGAGGGATTTGTTAGAGTTGACTGATGGAAGATAATTTCCTGAAGTGTTTTTCATTGAAAAACTTTTTACTTGCCTTGATATGAATATAACCTGATCACACAATAAGGCTCCAAAATCTTCTACCCCTAAATATAGAGCACCCAGGATATATCAATTTATATGAGTTGAGGAGACATTAGAAAAGTTTCTCTAGTGGTTCTGGTTTGCAATTCTGCACATCATTTAGAGACTTACATAAAAACAAAGTTTCTTTTGTTTCACTCATCAAGGCCTTCTCCTTTTGTGAATTTCCTCAGTGAATGACTTCTCCCCATTATGAGGTCATAAAACCACACCAAGTTCATTTCAGGAGCTCTATACAGCAAATTATTGAATTATTAAGGTAGAAAAGACCTCTAAGATCATCAAGTCCAGTTGTTAACCCAGCACCACCAGGTTCACCACTAAACCATGCCCCCAAGTGCCACATCCACACAACTTTTAAACCCTTCCAGGGATGGACACTCCAACACTGCCCTTGCCAGTCTGTTCCAATGCTTGACCACCAAATCATGTAATTAGATTAAAACCCAGATGAGCAAAATGCCAAAATGCCACAAGGAATGGAAAGAACCTCCAGGAGAAAGCATTTAAAGTAATATCTTTGAAAGAGTGAAATATCCTTTGTTATCAACTTTATATGCAAAATGACTCAAGAAAAATGATGGCAGGTACAAAATAAATCATGAGGTCTTCAGTCATTTAATTTGCAGTGGAAAGTGAATTTAAGTGTCCTGTTTAAAACCATCATAATCTCTCAGCATCAGTGCCCCAGGGTCTAGATTTGGACACAGCTCGACAGAAGTCAGTCTTACCTCAAACTTTATTGGCAATTAAATCTTTTTTCTTTTCAGTTAGCATAACACTGCTGGAATACAAGTTAAACATATATGTTGGCACAGAGAGAAAAATGTCTCACAGAGAGAAAAATGTGTGTCAGAATGCCAATATAGCTTTAGATTTTTATAATGAATTAAAAATAAAAAAGGAAAAAGTGATGACTCTCTTGAAATAAAGAGCAAAATTTAGGTTAAAAACAGGATTTCATAACTATAAAATGCACACTTCTGATTCACCTCCATCTTCTTAAAAAAGAAGATAATACTCTTTCTTTGTCTTAGAGAATTTTCCAAGAAGGAAAACAGAAAATGTGCACACGTTCATTTGACATAGGGACTGGGATTTAGAAATTATAAGAATAAATATTACATGTCTAAGCAACCCCCTTTTCTTGTTCCAGGATCTTCAGTGATTGTGTCAAATAATTGTGTAACCTCAGGGTCCCAGATTTGTGACAGGAGATTTTAAATATGAAAACAATTTAACGAATTTCACTATAGCCTGTCTTAAATTAATCTAATTTAGAATCATTTTAAAGGACTGAAATTTGACATTTCAGTTATGGTAGGTCTGGTTTTGTGGTTTTTTTTTTTTCTTTCCCATGAAATGTGGATATATTTTCATTATTATGCAAACATTAGAATTAGTTTGACTAATTATTTGACTAAGCATCCCAAGAAAGTATAAGGATGGAACTCGTATTCCCAACGATGATAATTGTGTTCATTTTGGGATCCAGGATGAATACTAATTTGACAACTTTCTCTAAATTCCATTCTTGTCTATAATAACCACCTTAGTTTAGGTCAGTGGTCTTGAAGCAATATGCAGAAGTCCTAACTGATTTCAACATTTTTATCTTCCTCAGAATTATGCATAAAATCTCTATCTCTCCTGTGAGACCATCTCGAATAAATTGCATTAATTCCTGTATTTGCTGAAACTGTCTTTCTCTTGCTAAGCCACGTGCATCCAATTATGTGAAATGGGAAAAGCTTTAAAATATCACATTCTGGCATGAAGTGTTTGAAAATCTTTGGGGGATCTTAGTTTGTCTTTAATAACAAGTCCCAAATTGTGCCTAGTGGGCCTCTTCTCTGAAAACAAAGATTCCAAACTGCTATTAAAAGAACCCCCAAAACAAAACCCCAAATTATCTCATGGCTGCTATCTGTCAAATGAAGAATTATTCTGTAATGAAGAAGAAAGGATGAAGGGTAAAAAAGCAAGTTAATTCAAAAGGAGAAGCTATTTTTATATATTTAAGAAGTACAAGGGGAAAGGTATTTTTTCAGCCCCTCTTTCCCTACCTTCATAATTAATAGTTTCTCAGTATTTATGTGGTGTTTTTCTTTTTTTTTTTCTTTTTTAGTTAAAATTAGAACTATCTTCCAGGGGAAATAAAAAGAAAACAAGAAAAAGACTTTTAAGAATTTCTGCTAGGCATATAAAATACCTCTTTGTTCTGCATTGTGCTACATTTTGCCGCTGTCAGACCCATGGAGAATGTCAGTCGGCGTTGGTGGGTTGTTTGGTGAGTACATTTTATTTTCAAAAATTGTTTTCTTCCTATAGAACCAAACAGCACTTGAAGCAGCTTGTTTTATTTTGTGTCAGACAGGCATTTGCTTCTGGGTGTATGAAAAGTGCAAATTAGCAACCAAACATCAGAAGAGAGAATGAGGGAAGTCCCCATTGGGTAGAGATGCGGGGTTTTTTCCCTTCTTTTTTATTTTATTTTTTTTTCCCTGGGATCTGAAAATGCAGACATACCCATTGGGGAAACAGGAGAGGGAAAAAATATTGCAAATACTATTCACAGAAATGGTCTGATCCTGCTCCTGATGGAAGTTACACTTCCTCCCTCGGAATACACAGAGGTATTCCTTTCTCTCCAAAGACTGACAAGTGTGAGCATAAGAATATTGGACTGGAAAACATATCCTGGATTTCCAAGCTTCTTCCCCAGCTGTTGCAGGAGCATGTTATGATCCCTGTAATACATCTGAAAGATAATTAGGGTTTGGGGTGTTTTCCTGCTCCCAGTACTTGTACTGCGGGGCTGTTCCAAAACTTTCCTCCAATGATGTTTTATCAGCCTATTTCAAATTTCCATCAGAAATCTACTCATGGGTGTCTTACACCAGATTGTTCTTGGGCCAAAACCGCTGTTTGATGTGAATAGTCTTTCTCTTTCTCTGGTGTATTTGCATCCTGCAGTATTTGGATGAGTGGGAAAAGCACACAGAGTAGCTCATGTAGGGCACAATGGGACCATAAAGGTGTCCTTCCTCTAACCACCCCTTCTGACTAATCCAAAAGTCAAATCCATGGGGATTCTCCATTCCAGTGAAATTTCTTGAGCCAAACAGACTCTGGAGCTTCTGGACTTCACACACACACCTGCAGATCAAAGCAAGAAGACAACATACCCGTCTCAGAGCCAATAGAATGGTGTTACCTGTAAAATCCTTGTTATTTTAAATGTATTTCGAGAATTTCAAAAGCTCAATATAAATAAAACAAAATGATAAATAAATAATAATTAGAGGTCCACCTTGTAACTTTAGGCATCTGCAACCTGAGTGTTCTCCTTTGGGCCAACTCAAAGCATTTTACAGCCTCTGGAAAGGGACATGATTGCCTGAGCTGTATAAGATCCCTAATCTAGAATCAAATGAATCACAAATAGGAGTACATTTTGTCCTCTTTTTCTGTAAAAGTGGTATCCATTATTGGTATCCCATATGTAGATGTCTACACCTGTGACTGTGATCAGCTGAAGCCATCCACTGTCTCATACACACATATTTCTAATACTTTAGCTATTTTTTTTCTTTTTGGTTTGGACTTCTCCAATCTTTTCCTGCTGTTTCAGTTCCAGATTCCATACTCATCTTTCTTTCCACATCTGCTTTTCTCCCCCTTTTTCTTTTTATCTCTGTCCTTCCTTGTTCCACCCTGTCTTTTCATTTTCTCTGTACCCATCAAGTCAGCCTCTCTTCTTAAAATGCACAAAAAAAGCAGAGTTACCACTGTTTACTCCCAACCCCATCCCCTTCATTGTTGCATTTTCACTTAGGTTTGTTTACTTTTGGTTTGCAAGCTTTGATCTGAAACTCATCTGTGTCACTGGGGTGTTGAATTCAACTGGCTTTGGGTCAGGACCAGCAGCAAGCCAGGTTTAAAATCTTTGTGTAGAAGAAATTCTTTACCTTTAACTATCATGCTTTGGGACCTATGAAAAAGGTTCACTGTGAAAGGTGTAGGAATACAGTGGAAGAAGTTCTGTGAGAAAAAAATCTGTTTTGCCCAAGAGGTGGCAGATATAAGGCTGATGAGCAGAATGCTTGAGGGAGTTGCTAACAGAAGGATGTTTATAACTGCACAGCATGCAGAAAAATGCTTGTAGGAGTAAATGAGAATGTCTTTGGCTGAAGATCACTTAAATCAGCAGAAGTCCTTCAATCATCTTATATCTTGGATATTCCACATGTGTTGGAGTTGAAACTTGTCCAAGAACATTGGCTTTCTAACCTGTTGGTTTTTAAGATTTTAACCTTGGTTTTGATTGCATTCTTCAAAGAGTCCAGTACTGACTTCTTTGGAAAAACTAACCTGAATTATCAAAGAACTAAGAAACTAAATTCAAACAATTGTTTCCAATCTTCCAACTCAGAACATCCAAACTACTCTTAAGACCTGGACAAACAGCCCAAAAGGCTTGGCTTTTTACAACTCATTAGTCCTTGATCAAAGACAGCTGACCCACCCCTGCTTGATGAAAGAAAATTGCTCTTTCAAAGATAATGAGTCATTGATTCAAATAACCTTAAAACAATCCAAATTAATATTTAAGAAATTATTTGAATAATTTAACATTTTCCTTCACCTTTATCCCGCATTCCTGCTGACATCTGAGCATCTTCCTTGTATTTGTGGGTGCTTAAAAATAACAGGTAAGGAAACTACGAAACTGATTATTCTTTGAAGCTTCTGTAACCAGGTGGAAAGGCCATCCCAGGCATTTAGACATTAACCCTAGATTTGGGAAATGAGGAGGGTGGTCTCTGAGCTGCCAAAGACTTGTGTGAAATTGGGAATAGCACTTTGCTCCAGATCACACTCTCTAACTCTTCCTAAATGTCAGTTACAGTAGACTTTAGGCTGCTGGGCCTCAGAGAAGCATTCTTGGTCTCGGTCCCTCAATCCCAGGGAACACTTGAAATCAGCCAGTGTGTCTGTGTTGGGACAGGTGATTCCCTTGGTGCTTAAATATTAGAGAACAAGGGAGGATTATTTTTTAAGGGAAGAGGAGCCAGGAACCAGGGTGACAGCAGGACCAGCAGAGACAGCAGCTTCAACAGAAGTAGCAGTCACTTCAGAGAGGTCAGCAGAGGTGTGGTGGTGATAACAAGGTTCAGTCAAGAGTGCAAATAATGAGCAAGGATGATAAAGAAATTCTAAGATTAAGACACTCTCCATGTAACTCCACATCACAGAATCACAGGATGGGTCAGGTTGGAAGGGACCACAGTGGCTCACCTGGTCCTGCCCCCTGGCCCAAGCAGGGCCATCCCAGAGCACAAGGCACAGGATTGTGTCCAGACAGTTCTGGAATATCCCCAGTGAGAGACTCCACAGCCTCTCTGGACAATCTGTTCAGTGCTTGGTCACTGCACAGGGAAGGAGTTCTGCCTCCTCTTCAGGTGGAGCTTGCTGGAATCAGTCCCTGCCTGTTCCTCTGGTGCCATTGCTGAGCCCCTGGAGCAGAGCCTGGGCCCTGCTCTGAGCCCTCCCTGCACACAGGGACACACAGGGCTGGGGTCCTCTTGGGGCTGAAAAGCCACAGCTCCCTCAACCTTTCTTCTGTTCACACCACAAAGTGGCAATATTTACCTAAAGCACCTTGCTCCAGACAAAGGTTTTGAGGAAAATTACAAAAATTGTGAGGAATCTGTCGGGCGCTATGACAAATCTTATCATGGCAAACACAGGACTAGCCAATTCATAAGGTTTGATTTGCTGCTAATTAGTTCAAGAATGTCATATAATGTCATCAAACTTAATCTCATCATGGATTTAGTATTGCACCTGCTCCTTCCCTCCAGTCCTTCCAGAAAATTATAGTTTATGTTCTATTAGGGGCATCACAACTTATCACCATTCATGAAAATATACAGCCACAAAAATCATTCTGAGCCTTTCTGTTTCCAGGGGTGTCTATTCAGAGCCTGGGCACTGAAGGAAGTAATTTTTCTGTCCTAAAGCTAAGTGGGAAAAGGCTGATATTCTTAGTGTTACAAGTGTTTTAAGTGATTGGTAAGAAGAATGATTGGCATATTGCAAGAATTTTCAGAGCAACAATTAATGAATGCATGACAGGGTAAAAAGTTACAAAATCTCCAAATGCAGAAAATATTAGTCTGTTAAAAGGAAAAATGCATTATTTGTCTATGGAATTTGGAATCAGAAGGCACCCACAAAATATTTTTAATAGATTGAACACTTACATAAATAGTCCGTGATAGAAATAAAAAAACCCCACAATATATAATTTTGTCAGTAAAGATTTTACTGAGAAATAGAATGTGGGAAAGACATAAAGCAAAGGACATGCTACAAGGCATAAGACCACCACAGTTCATGAGATTAGGAGACAAATTGTTTTGGGGAAAATTTTTCTGAACTTCCTTCATGCAACAATCACCTCTGCAGTACAGATTTCATACAGGTTCATTTAGCTGTGCTCAGAGACAGGCAGGAGAACATCTGGGCCCATTGGGTGCACCCCTAAGGAAAATCCAAATGGTAGAAACTGTGCATTGTGTTGGTCAAAACTGAAATATCAGACGCATTGTGGATAGGATCATCAAACAACTTCTCATAAATGTCAAAGAGATCGGAAATAAAGAAGGGTTTTATACGATTTCCAAATCTAATTCTTTCCAGGATGGAGAAGGAGTAGCTGTTAGTCCTTCCTACCTCCATGTATACTTGAGAGAAAAAAGGATGCCCTAATATGAAGCAGAACTGTTTCATCCTCTCCAACTGGAAACTAGACATGAATGAGCATTTCCCCCTGTTAAGTAGCATCAAAGACCTTGACTACCAGAAAAGGTAGGGCTTTGAGATGCTGCTCGTCTGTAGAGTGACAGGAACTGCTGACCTCACTAAGCTTTGCCCTCATAAACAAGGAATTTCTGAGAGGTTAAGGAAATAACAAAAAGCACAGGTCAGTGTAACAGGAGGGAAAAAAAACCTCGGAGCTGTATATCGCGCAGGAAAATCTTTTATAATGAGGGCATAGCTAAAGTTTAACATCTGAAGGGAGTATATCTCCATGGAGAAATCCTATTCTCTGCATTCACTTTTTTATTATCATTTTATCCATTAGTGTAATTTCACTGTTATAGAAAATGAATGTCAGAAACCAGAATGCTTTGCTTTATTTGTACCCAAGCCAGTGCCAATCAATACCAGAAGAATTCCCTGTGCCCTGTCAATGCACTTCAACCCTACCTTGTTGAGAGTCCTTCTTAATTGACTCCAGTGAAGCAAATCCAATTTCCACATTCTCAGTCCTTGTACACACATGCTAAGACAGCTAAATTTAAACTATTTTTGCTCAGTTTTGTGGTGTCTGCTCTGACACTTAAAACAGATTGAGATCACCTGAATTTGCTTTATGTCTTATTTTTAAGACCATTTAATTGGAATGATTTTATGCCACTGTTTCTGGGTAATATTAAAGTAATATCCTAGAGGAAAAAGCCAAATACATTATTCTACCCCATCACTGGCTCTCTCTGAAACCACCTTCTTTGCTTTTACTGCTGGATCTGATTTATATCTGAGACATAAGTGTCAATAACTTGTTTTTGATGGGCAAAATACTGCCAGGAAAAATGGATATAGTTGAGCATTAGGCTATAAAGTGGAGTATGAAGTATAATTCAAATGGGCTTCATGACACTTGTCCCTCATATGACACACATTCTTTTCATTTCCAATTTCATTGGAACAAGGGGGAAAAACGGTTTCCAATCTGTCCCACCTCATAAAAATAGACCTGTGTTTAATTCTCCAGGACCTAAAATTATCCTTTAGATATTGTCAACCAATCATCCAAGGAAAACGTTCATGGACAAAGTAATAGAGAAATCTTCTATGTACAGAGATGGCTAAAATATTGCTGCAGCTGCAGTTTTAATGACAGCACTCAAATATTAGTGCTAAATGCACTGATAGTACTGGGATCATCTGGCATATGCTTTTATACTTTTTAGTAAATGGTGTGGTTTGGTCCATGTGTTGCTGCAATTTATACATAAAAATGATTTCACAAAAGCAAATAGCAGATAATATTCCTTCTTTATATCCAGTAGAGGAACTGGATGCTTTGAAAGAGAGCATCCAGGTGCTACTGGCCCTACAAGAATACAAGATGGAAAGAATAATCCTTATTATGCATGGATGTCTTGATTTGTGTTTATATTTTTCTGGTAAGCAGCAGCAGCACAGCCTTGATGTGTCCTGGCTTGGTTTTAATTGCTGGTTCTGCACCGGGAATTGGAAATTAGAATGAAGACAGCAGCAGTCCTGGGGTCAGATGTGGCTCGGGTCATCTTATAAGTGAGTTTGGGACATTCTCCTGAGCAGGCTGAGAGTTACAGCAAAGCAGAGTTGCTGACTTTGTGAGATAAATTATCTTGGGGCCAAAGACTGGCAGCCTACATCATACTGGGGAGCACTTGAGCCAGAATCTCCAGGGTTTCTGAGAGATTTCCCTCCAGAATATCAGGATCATTTTATGGTGATCAAGTAGGTACAGAAATCCTAGAACAAGACAAAAGATCTCCTCCTGGATACAAAAATAGTTGCACTACAAAATCACAGACCCATCTGTTTTGGAAAAGACCTTTGAGGCCATTGAGCCCACCCTGTGACCCACCTCCATCTTGTCACCAGCCCAGAGCACCGAGTGCCATGTCCAGACCTTCCTTGGGCACCTCCAGAGATGGGGACTCCAAACCCCCCTGGTCAGCCCATTCCAAGGCTTAGCAACCTTTCCCATGATTAAAGTCTCCTGGAAAATATAATTTTGTTTTGAAGAAAACCACTTTGCAATTAAACATTTACAAACTGAGATTATAAAATAGCAGAACTTTTTTCTCCATAAAATATAAGTCAAGGAAAGGAATTACTTGACTCCCACATGCATTGCTGAATCTCAAGATTAAAATCCACGAATGGACTTTTCATTTTTGGCATTGCAGTCCTGCTCTAATTCTGGTCCCAGTGCAACTATAAGTGTTGACATTCACCTCATCTGGAGTGGAGCTCCATCACCATGGTGTGTTTCTGAAAGTCTCACAAAGTGCATTTTGTGCAGCACAGGGCACAGCCATACTCACCAGCACCTATTTTTGACGTCTACCTCTGATAGTGCTAAGGGAAGACAATTGTTATTCATTTTGACATCCTTAACTACTGCATCAGCTCTTTCTGGGAACCAGTTCACTCTCCATTAGCAACCAGACCCCTTTAAATCAGATTTAAAAGGCAGCTAAGAGAACTGCAGATGAAAAAAATATGGGCTTTTTTCTGCAATTTCTTTTCAGCACTTTAAAATCTACTGTGCCATTTTCAGCACTATTAATGTAGATTCTTTCACAATTCTGATTTTTAAGACACTGTTTTTGTAGTAGACTGCATAATTTTTCCCCTACCTCATCTGTTATGATGCTAGATTTAGCATTAGTTCTTATTCCAGTTATGAAGTAGGTGTTAAATAGGGATAGAAACACCTGATTGTGGTAGACTTTTGAAGAGTTGTTATTCACTTAAATTATTCTGGAAATAATCAGCTCTAGAGTGGCTACAAAAAGTTGTGTAAATCTGTGTGGATACATTAAAGACAGAGAAGTTATTCCATGGAAGCTGAGGATATGGTCCCTTGAGTCAATTGTATGCCTGATACAGCTCCATGGGAATGAATGGAAGCACACCAGAGATTAATTTAAACACATTTCCACAGCTAAACGGAAAAATCCCTACATTTGCCTGCTGTAGCCGAGCTGAAAGTCACCATTCTTTGGAGTATCAGCTTGCAGGGTAAAGAAAAGGCTGCAGATTTGACCCTGAAGGATTTACACTCAAGGTTTTTTTCAGATGTGCAAACCCTGCAGCACCACAGGATACAAATTGCACAAGAAACTGGTCTTTTATCTTTTCCATTTTCAGATCCAAATGAAAAATGTAGGATAAAATATAAAGCAACCTAGGTATTTTTCAAGGTAGGTGATACTATGATTAAGCAAGAAAACTTTGTCCTCTAAAGGTGATTTATTTTTCCTCCATCAGTTTGGCTTCTATCCACTCAATTTAGGCATGTAACATAAATGTACCTATCTTGTCCTTATGCCACTGTTGTCATTGGCAGTGAGAAGAGGGAGCAGCCTTTAGAGCACAGTCAAAGTATTTAGCACATATTTACTGGAATAATCTTCATAGAAGTATTTTATTCCATTTCCATGGAATCTTGTTGGCTAAATCTATACTGGTAAATCAATTCTCCCTCCATTGTGCTTAACCCTGTACAGCTCACTACAAGAGTTGGCCCAAAGCAAACTCATGTCAGGGATGAGGGTAGCAATCCTTTATCTTGGTCATGTCTTGGTCCTCTTGCTTTATCTAATGTGGATGCAGCTGTAGAGCCTACAGAGGGACAGCTCCCTAATTTGGTCACTTAAATTACATGGACATTATTAGGTAATGGAAATAATTCCTCAGAATAGCTTGATTTGGTTGCAATTAAGTTAATGCAGGGATAACTCTGTCTGCAAATAAATCAGAGAGAAAAAACCTAAGTGAGCTAATGGACTTTGTTCATTGAGATGATTAGAAACCAGACAAGGGCTGGGAAGTGAGAGAAGCTAATGACCAGACCTGCAAGAATCAGCAGCAGAGAATTCTCCTGTACCTCAGTTTTCAGACACTGAATTTTATCTTTTTAAGTAGTTTCCATCAAGTGCTTTGGATTGTAATGGCGCCTTTTTCCCCCGACTCATCTCCAGTGTGTCATGTCTCAGTTTTCATTCAAGCTGTCCCTCCAGCTGGCTTCTTGTCTTGTTATTTTACTCTTTTGGACAAATTGAAGCAAATTGCTCCCAGGACATATTTAAGAGTAGCAAAACCAAGCAGATTTGATTTCTTCTTTTTTTCATTTTTCTCCCAGGCTAAAACATGCTTCTTGACTACAGGTGCTGCTGGGTTGAGCTTGTTCCCAGTTCTCTGGCAGTTCTGAGCCTGATCTCCTGAAAAACACATCAATTATCCCAGGTGATACCATAAGGGGTCCTGTGTCTCTTCATTACCACTTAAAATATCACAAATATTTTATATGTTCCTTCTTTTCATCACCAAGTTCCTATAGCTCAGAGCTGAGAGGACATCTTTTATAACCTTTCCAGCATATGGCCCTCAAAACCATCGCCTAAAGACATTCCTTCCTGTCCTATCCTATCCTTCAACAGGATGTGTATGCTAATTCCTAAAAACCAGCAGTGTAGTTGGTTCCTGTTCAGGATAATCTACACTGGAGCCTTTTAATCAGTTAGTATGGGGCTGAGAATCACAGGGTCATGGAGTCAAGAAGGTTGGAAAAGACCTCCAAAATCATCAAGTCCATCCTTTGACTGGGTATCACCAGCCCCACTAAACCACATCACGAAGTGCCACTTCATGGGAGTGTGACTCCATCACTTCTCTGACCAGCCTGTTCCAATGCTTAACCACTCTTCCAGTGAAGAATTTTTTTTCTTATTATACCACCTGCACCTCCCCTGGCACAACTTCAGGCCATTTCCCCCAGTACTATCACTGGTTTCCTGGAAGGAAAGGCCAACCCCCACCTGATTACAAGATCACTTTATCTGAATTTGGCCTCTGATTTCAGACAGCTTCTTATTCCTTTACAGAGAAATCTCATTTAATTTCATGGATTGCTATTTTTCAAAAGTTTTTCAATATTATTTAAAGTGTTTCCGGTTAGGCTGGGAATAATCAGTGTCACTGAGGTTTCTGAAGCAGATACAGCTCCAAATGCTACAGTTGATAAAGTAACTCCAAATTTCTCTGTCCTGTCTCTCTAAATTCTGGAAGGTAAAGGATAACTGGTGTGTGTGCTCTTAGCTTGGCTGTATGGATTATTTTTTTATGTGTGACTGTGGAAAAACACAGGAATGAATAATTCCTTATGCAAAATGAGGATGGTGTGTAGAGCAGTGTACAGTGCACACGACAGAGGACTCACTGCAGATCAGACAGGACACATTTGGTACTGAAAGAAAGACAAATATAATTAAATGCATCATCCATAATTTTATACATACTTATGTATGCGTATGAAAATGGTTTTGCAGTTCAAAACCCATATGGCGTCAGCATGGTCATGAGGATCATTGATCTTACCATTTTCAGTAAGTGAATAAAAAAATAGAAATTGATTTTAAGGAGATGATATTATTCATATTTGTGCAAGTCAGATGTTATATTAAATGGCTGTCATCATACAGATGTCAGGCTGAAACTTTTAATTGAATTGTGAAGCAATCTTTCGCAGTGACTTGGGGAAAGGAATAATGATTAGTCATTACATCTCTTATTACAAAAATTCCATCTCCCATCATTTCTATCAGAGTCTCAAAAATATCAGAGGCAACTGGAGTCTGACCCACACAGTGTGAGTGGCAGAGAGAAAAATGATAATTATATACAGAATAGTAACAGTTCCAGGAGAGACATATGGCCCTGGTATTTCTTTCTGTTAGCTGGGAGCAGCAGCACTTTATGGTTCAGTGATCTGTTGGATAATCACAAAATAAAATAAAAGATATCATTTGTTACAGAGAATAAGCCTCAATAATGCTGTTGAACTACAAAATGACTCCTCTGTAATCACTGGTTGTAACAAGATGTGAATGATCCCAGTGCCACACACTGCCTCTGCCATCATGCCATCATTTACACTCCTAAATGAATACACATTCACTTTCGTATGGAGACACATTACTTGGGGCTCAGAAACAGCGCTGCCATAAATTTCACTGGTTATTTTATTCATATTTTCCCCTCAGGAGAAAAAGTTATCCAGCAGAAAGCCTTTAGATTCCGGCAAAGAAAAGGAGCATTGCCAATGGCTCACTGGGATCCTCAGTGGTGTGCAGTGCAAAGAGAACTAGTAACCAGCACAGCTTGGTCTGTATAGAAACTTAAGATGGCTTGAGTGACATCATGGCCACTGAGAATGGAGGTGCTCCTAAATCTCTCTTCAGAAGTACTGAAATGCCTTTGCTTTCACTAAAATCGGATATTGCCTCGAATCAAAGAATCATTAAGTTTGGAAAAGACCTCTAGGATCACCAAGTCCAAACTGTGAATACAAAATGTGGAAATTATCCTCTATTTTAGAAATCTGCCCTTTGGCCTGACTCTGCTTGTTTGAATGTGGCAAATGGAAAAACATTTCACGCTCACACAGAAAATCTTTCCTTTCTGCTTTAAATGTAAACATATAAACTGATTTGTTTGTAAGGTTGCCACCTAGATTATGAAAAAACAACCTGCCATTTATCCATATCATTAGAGAAGGAATTTAAGGCCCTTTGCATTTATTCAGGTTGCAAATCCAAGTGGGAAGTCAGTCTAAAACTCTGTCTGAAGAGCACAGGTCTGATCTCTGGATCTGAGATGAGCCATTGCCACCTATCCATACTCAAACCCATGAATTTTGCGTCCCACTATATTCCAGCTGGGACTAATCCCTGGACCAGACGAGTTCCTAAACCTTCTCAGGAGATGGGAGAGTGCTTGCCAAGTGTGCCATGGACAATACTGGCAGCATTCAACACTGGTTCCCAGTGCCTCTGCCAAGGGCCGTGAAAATATTTAATGAACTGGGATAGATGCAGAATATGTGTCCTGATCATACTTCTGAAGTTTGTGCAATTCAAGCTGCTCACTGTTTTAATGAGAATAAATTTTGCCCTTATTTATTAAAAACACCAAACAGGATTCACAAACACAATTACCTACATTTAGGGTTCCTTTTTATGTACTGATTTCCAAAAAGTAGAATTTTCTTAAGGATCAAGACTAAAATTTCTCAGATATCAGATCTTGAGTTTGGAATGTTTGACTCTGAAGATGAAAAATTGGCTGTGAAAACTAAAGCTGACAGGTTTTTTTAAGATAAAATATTATTAAATACGTCAAGAAGCTTAGTTAGACTGTGCTGAAATTTTACTATGTTGACATAACAGTGTTTTTGTTCTGGAAGATTAATTTACTCATTTATCACAAGTTATATGAACTGTATTTGTTTGTGGGTGATTTTTTTTGCATTGTCTTTTCAAAGCTTTTGCACCAAAACTGCTGAATTTTGAATCTACAAGCCTCCAGATTTTTGGGTAGGCTTTTGTTTTGCAACACATAGTAATTAAATGTATTATTTTTCTTATAATGCTTGAGATGCATTGAGATGTAAAAAATGCAGTAAAAATGATGAAGGTTTTAGTTTGTTTTTATTTTGTAGCTATTTATTTCAATGTAATAGCATGACTTGATTTAATTGTGATATTTCAGAATAAAGATTGTTAATTACATATAACTTCAAATTGGAGGCTTTTAAATATATGTGAATATGAAGTGTTTGTAATTACAATTTTTTTTTTCCTGAGATTTCCCCCTTCAAAAATCTTTGTCTGATTTTTTCTGATTTTTTAAAATAAATATATTAGGTTTGTTAAACTTACACACAGACACATATGAGAATATTCTTGACCTCTCTTGTATGTTTG
This sequence comes from Nicator chloris, assembly GCA_013400495.1. NCBI lineage: Eukaryota > Metazoa > Chordata > Aves > Passeriformes > Pycnonotidae > Nicator > Nicator chloris. Next base: position 70,371 of record WAAE01026707.1, on the reverse strand, counting down.
ATTTGGTGTTCAGGGAACTGCAACAACACCTCTGATAACTCAAATCAATCACTCTTTTCTATCTCTGTGCCACAGCAACCAGAATATTTAGCCCAAAAGAGAGGAAATCATGTCAGTGAGCTGGAAATGTTGTGATGACACAAAAATATAAAATCACCAAGGAATAAGAAGTTATGTTGGGAAAACTACTGTTCATTCATCAGTCACCTCAAAATTATTCCATGTCGTATATTTTCCAGAGTTCCAGCCAAAGGGAGTAACCAGGACCCAGTAGAGGTTTCACAGACATTTCCTTTCACACCTTGCTTAAACTCTCCATTAAGCACAACATGGATAACCCTGATTTTTTATTCCCTTCTTGATTAGCCATTCACACAGTTTCCTGTCTTTTATTTACTTTTTTATAGGGTAAACCTGGATGAAAAACAGCAGAAACACTTTGTCTTGAGTATGGTGTTTGAATCCTGTGTGGATACCTGCAACTCACCTGATTTTCCCCCTGCAACCTATTTAATCTTTATCACTCTCATTGGAATCAAGGTTTCAATGGTAATAATTTAGAGTTACAATTCTGGACCTTTAGCAGACATTTCAAAAATGCCATAGTAACATGGGAGTCTGAACAGCTCCCCAGCTTCTCTTACTTTCAGCTGCATGTATTACTCTTTGGTGGCAACAATATTTTGTTTTCTGCATTCCTGTATTACTGCTGGGTATGATGGGAAAATCCCCTTGCTAACATCTATTCCAAATACAGTCTAAGTATTGAGAACTTTCCTGTATATCTGTATATTTAGATAAATGCATAAAATTGGTGATCTTAGATGTCTTAGCCTTAATGCTTCTATAATTTTATTTTTTCACACTTACACATGTATGAATATTGATGGTAAGGATAGCTCTGTACAGACATTTAAACATAAGTGTGTGCATCTCCACATCATCTAGAATAACAACTAGATTTGTCATTTCAGCACTCCAAAGTTTTCATAAAATGGATCCTAAGTCTACAGAAGCACTAAAATGTTCTTAAGTTGTTTAGAATTTCTATCTTGCTTCTAAATTTAAAACTAGGCTTTTGGGGCACAGGCTGTACTTTCTCTGGGGGTGTAATTGTCATGTACATATTAATATATGCAAATAAAATTGGAGTTTCAACAGCCACTATTCCTCCAAAGGTTAGATTCTCTAATTAGAGCCAAGCAATTAGTTCTAAAAAGTTTCCTTTTTTATTTTTTTTTCCAGAAGCCTTGCATTTCCTTAGCAGTGAAATTACATCTCAGTCCTTCCTTTTTGTTTAAAGATATGAAATAATTACAACTGCACCTTCATTTCATCTTGCCCACTAATTGCCCCCTTTTAACACAGAGCATTTCAAATGGTGCCTCTTTGAGATTTTATAGCTGTCTAATATGTACATGAGGATAGGTGCATGGTAGAGCAAATTGAACTGTTCTTTGTCACTCTGACACCTTAAATCCCATGTTGCTGACTGATGTGACTGGGGAACCAGCAATAACTGAGTCTTCAGGCTTAATCTTCCCCTTTTTTTTTTGTTAAATTAAAATAAATCTCAGTTTGATGTAGGAGTAGCATGACCCACTGAGTGCACTCCAGGATGAACGAATAGCTGAACTTTTTTTCTTCCTTTACAATGAGATCTTAAATTTTAAAATAAACAGTATTTGACCCTAGCACAACTTTTTGATTCCTTCTTGTAAATGGAAGAATCAACAATGATCAAATGAAAAAGGTCAGACAGTGAGAACAGCAAAGCGATTCATGTAACTTTGAATGATTCATGGGACATGATCGTTTCTATCAGAAAAGAGAGTAAACAAATCAATGTAACATGCCTGTCAGTTTGTTGTCTGAAACAAATGCCCACATCCACAACATATAACTGGAGGCAAACAGAGTCTAATCTTCCAGCAGCTCCCTACAGGGAGGCACAGGCAGCTCCAGAGGGTAAGTCAGCACCCCCAGGACACACATTTCCCTCCAGTGTGCTCATCTCTCCTTCTCCACTGATTATTTGGGGAGCTCAGAGTCAGCAGGTTTGTAATATATATTCCTCAGCCAAGTGCCTAAAAATACCAAATACCCCAGCATAGGGAAAGAAGTCAAGGAAATTCCCTGTGTCCCACTTAGGCAACCAAAAATAACTGCAAGATTTGCATGTGCAGAAACTGGTGGGCAATAAATGGGGGCTTAAATCCTCTCCCTCAGCTCACAGGTGTCACATGCACAAAGTGGCTGAGCCACCAGAGTTCACCCTGCAACCTGTTCCCCCATTTAATTCCATAAAGAGGGATATAAATACCTATCCAAACATTGTAGGGGAAAAAAAAACGGGGATGTAGAGGCCCAAAGAAAGCTGCAAGAGGGTTGACGTAATGAAGATGTGACACAGACAGGCAAATATGCCAAGGATTTGCCAGGTTGCACTTGCCCAGAAAGAGAACCCAGATGTCTCCAACAATCTGAAGCAGCAGCAGAAGGGAGTGACCTGGGGGAGGTGGAAAGAGACGAGGAAGCTGGGAGCCCATGAGGAACAGAAAGGATGAGTGCACAGGGAGGAAGAGAGTCCGGTGTTGCCAAAATGCCTCATTGCTTCTGTTCAGAGATATGATGACACTCAGAAAGGGCTGGAGGAGAATTTTGCAATTAGCCTTTTTTTCCCCCTCTGGTTTTCCTTAGGGGAAGGAGGAGAATGGGAGGATATAAAGGGAAGGAAATAAAATCCAACCTGTTCTTTTTAGTTTATGCACCAGCCCTTGCTTAAGGCTGTGCCTTAAGGCACAATATAGCCCATACAGATTATTATAACAATTTTAAGCTTATTCCCACTTCCAGAAAATTGGTACACTTATACATGTGCATATGTATTAGACATGATAGTAGCTGTATTTTTTTCAAGAAACAAAGATATGTAGAGACTGCAAGCACCATCACACCCTTATCACCCCATAACCCAACAAGGATGGCAGTGTCAGCCTCAGCCAGGACCACGTATCCACTTACCTGCCTACCTGTGTAGCATAGGCTCTGCCTTAGGTAATGACTGATGTTCACACTCTAAAGCTTCACTACCTTGAAAGTGAAGTTGCTCATTTGGTAAATAAGCAGGGAAAATAAAAAGGTGATGTGTCTAGAGGATCTATAAATATAGGATGTAAAATTATTTCTTTTCTTCTTTTTTTCACTTTAATGAAACAAAATATCAGATTTTTTCTGGGTTACAATTTTCTCATTCATAGTAACATTCATTTGCTGGTCCTATAGAGAAAACACCAAGAAAAGAGTTGTTCAACATATTTTTGTTGACGATTCCAGATGTAGTGAGAGGAAAATACTCTGGTTTTCATGGACTCATAGAATAGCTTGGGTGAGAAGGGACCTCAAACCTCATCTCATTCCACCCCCTGCCATGGGCACCTTCCACTGTCCCAGGTTGTTCCAAGCCCCATCCAGCCTGGCCTTGGACACCTCCAGGGATCCATGGGCAGCCACAACTTCTCTGAGCAACCTGTGTCAGGGCCTCATCACCCTCACAGGGAACAATTTCTTCCTAATACTCTAATATTTAACCAATCTAAACTTAACTTTGCACTGTCATTTGTTGGCACAAACCAAAATCCAGGATGCAACCAGGAGAATAAATATCTTTCTCTGAGATACACCTTCAGCAAGACTTTGAATTCTTTCCCCCAGGCAGGAAACTTCATGAGAGAGGCTGCTGCTGCAGTCATTGCTTTCTAAAAGATAGGAAATATATTTGGAAATCCATCATTACCTGACCAAGCACTGACAAGCATATTTGCCTACAGAACTGATTTGGGGGCTCCACTGTTTGGGCACCCCCCTATAAAAATGAGAATAAATGCTACTCTGCAAACCAAGGGTATGCAAGTAGAAAGCTATCTCAAACTCCTGTACATGGGTGTATTTCCGAAAGCCAGGATTTGAAGTGCCTTCCTGAAGGAAAGGTTCCTACCTCTTCCCTGGATCAAAGCCATGAGGAGCTCCTCTTCAACAGTCATGATATGACTTCTCAGTTGCTTGGCTTTTTCCTGCCTTTTCTAAGGTTGAGCAGCGTTCAAACTCCTGTATTGTCTACCAGAATGCTTCGTCTAACCTGGGAAAGCAATCCATTAACATCCCACCTTCTTACAAAGGTTCTCAATCCCTAATCCCCAGCTCCCTGCACATGAAACCACTCTCAGCTGACAGAGCCCCCCAAAACTATGTTGCGTCAACCACGAACCCTCTGACGCCAGCTGGGAGCAGGGAATGGATGGCACGGCCTCTTGAGATCTCTCCCAGACTTGTTTGTCTACAACTTTATGAGAGAAGCAGCGGGAGATGGGTTCATTCAGTTTGACCACGTGGGATCTTCCCTCACCAGGTTTCCGTGGAGCCAAGGTGCAGCATAAAGCTGTCATCCCTGTGGGTAATACTCAGGGGGCAGGGACAAGGCAAACACCATCTGCTCTTTCTCCTTGGCACTGCGTCTTCACAGGCTCTGGGAGGTGCATTCATACCTCCAGGAGGAGTTAAATCAAGATCTCACTCATCAAAGATATTGTAATAGTCGGCCAGAAATCTAGTATAAATGTCAAGCAGTTGTTCTCTGAAATATCATAGGCGTTGTTTGCCATATTGCTGCCTTTACCTTTCTCATGTGAATTTAGTTAGAACTGGTAATAAAATGTTCCAAAAGAACATGGGAGAATGCTGACTGGACAAAATGAAACTTTCTTCGAGAACGCTACAATTTTGTCAAAATTTTCAGTGTAAAGTAATCAAATGTTTAATTTCATGGAAGAAAAAAAAGTCTGGGTTCTTCACTTCCACTGTGTCATGTATTATAGACTATATAATGTAAACATATATATGAAAAAATGCAGTATGAATGAAAAAAAAACAGGATAAGTATGAAAAGCTCAGAAGGTCCCTGGCAAAATGCTTTAGAATGTATTTTGTTTTACGTTCTCACACAATTAAAAGAATAGCAAATTTTGTGCAGAAACTGACTAAACTCAATATTCACACTGAAATTCTAAAGAGGTGAAGTGTAGCTGTGAAGGTGATCTCCATTTTTCTCAGTGTTGAACTTGATAAATCCTCCTAAAACTTTCTAAAAACTTCACATCCAGAATCTGGATGCATAAGATACGGCTTGAAACCCAAACCCTCTATTTGTCTGTTCAAGTGAATAGCTGCCAAGTTTTGGAAGAGATTATGCTATTATGGTGTTTCTCAGCTCGTTTAAACATTTCTGAAGCTCCTTGAATCCCACTTTTGTGCATGCTCAGAGATGTTGCTGTGTGATTGCTTTGATACCAGCGACATCCCCCGAGGCAGCTGAACTGGCAGATGTTTTCAGATTACCAGTTTGCCAGTTCAGACAGACACTTCATTAAGTGGAGATACAGACACGTTCTATTGAGAAGAGTGACAATGTCTGTCTTTCATATTATAATCCAATGGTTAGACCACAGACACACGTGGGAAAGAATGCCATGTTCCTTCTCAAGGACACAGGTTCGTTTTCTCTCCACTCAGAAGAGAAGCCACAGCATCTGGTGGGTTCAAGCTGCTGCTGCCTGAGCTCTTTTTTTTTTGTTGTTTTTGATGGTGACTTTTCCAGTGATGTTTGATGTAAAGACAAAAATATTGACATCTCTTGGTATGCTCTTGTTGACCAAAACCTGCTTGGCTGACCTCGAGCCAAGAAGGGAAGAAAGCCAAGATTCCTACTTGGAAAGCAACACCACATCCAGCACTTTATGGTGTAAAAGTGGGTGAAAGCATCTCCATGCATTAAAAGAAAAGAAAATGCTGCCTTTCCAAATACTGGAAAAAGCAGAGAAGACTTTGGACTGTAAAGGAACATCTTTGGCTCCAGGTCTGACCAGTTGTCAAGCTCTGGAGACCAGCAGGATCTCAGAGAGAGCCCTGCACAACCAACCAGCTCCTCACCGAGGGATCATAGCTGTGTTGAGGTTTTCATGCCTGAGGTGCACGATGCTCCTCAGACAATAAACAGGGGACCTCAGCACGCAGGACACAGTTCTGGAGTGTGTTTCACGCTCAGTACCAGCAAGGCAGATGTCCATTCTCCAGATGCCTTCAGCTGCTGACTCCTCTGCTCACACTACCTGTGGGGATACAGGGAATCCATCAGATTGGCTGCCTGACTCAAACAAAATGTAACCTCTGTGCTATCTCAGAGTGCATCACTTTCCATGGTGGGTACATTTAGGGATGTGGAGCTGTTTCTCCAGCCATGCTGCTCATATTCCGTGGTACTGGAAACTTAGTGGAGCTCCTCTCCTCATTTACATTGCATTGTAGGAGTTTAAAGCCTCTTTGAAGAAGTGAGGCTAGAGAAAGGATTTGGAAGATGAGAGAATGGACAAGAGAGTATATCAGCCCTTTCATTATTTAGATTTGAAGGGCATGTGAGATCAGTATTCAGTAGAGTCAAAATACAGTCACAGTTTTTGGATGAATCCACTTATGAATTGCGAATCACAGAGGGAAATTTTCCCCTCCAGTGACTGAGGGGAAGACTTCAGGAGTCTGATATTAAACTGGGGTAAATTATCTTAGTTTCTCTGACACCAGCAAAGCCTTGACAGTTTACACATGCCGCTCACAGATGTCAGTCGCTTGCAAACACTGCTATTGTAAGCCAAATTTTAACGGGTGACCTATTGATTAAAGGCTTATGTGTTTCTACTGTCCTGTTCCTAATCCCTCTATGAAAACTGTTTTGAAGAGAATACTTTTTGGAGCATGCAATGTTAGCTTCCAATAAAAAGAAGGCCAGTCTTTAAAAAGGAGCTCTTAGTGATGCGGTAAAGAGTTCTACTTCCAGCAATTTTGCTTGATTAAACTTCTTTGGGTCTCACCAAAAGTTACAGTAGATCATGACAGCAATGTTGGGGACTAGCTTGGAAATTGTGTCAGATCTTTGACCAGAAAGCTCCTGAATTGGTTTCACTCCTATTAAACTAACGGATTGGGCTTTGTGTCTGCCGGTTTTGTTGTTGCGTGGTGCGGGACCCCCGCTGGGCCATTCTGTGCCCTTTTATTGTTTACAGTTTGTGTTGGCACTGGGCTGTCAGATGGAAGCACGGGGTGGGTTAGGCTGCATTGTCATGCAAATGCCACCCAGATTTACATATTCCCCCAGACCAATATTCATTGTGATGTCTCAATAAGGTCGCCTTTGATGGATAATAATTTTTCCAAGACTACAGTCCTCTTTGAAAGTGCAAATTAAACAGAAGCCCCATTAATAGGATTTCAATAGTCTTTAAATGCTGTCAACTGTTCAACTGCATTGTGGTGTTTCAGGGTCAGGTTATTCCATCCACACTTATGGTGATTAGTGACTGCTCTGCAAATAACTTAGTTATAGAGAAATAAACTTAGTGTTACAACCAGATATCACAGAAAACAAACACTGGAGAAGTACATAAAATTTTGGTGAGGGAGGTTTTTTTTTCAGTTAGTATAAGCATGTAGTTCAAGAAATAAGAACCAAGACCTGCAGTGTATCACATAAAGTTCAATCAATATATTACTTTAAGAGCAATATGCTGCAAAAAACAGGGTACTGGAACTTTTTGAAAGAAGGCTGCTGAAGACATGATATTCAGTTGTCTCCACACCAGTGAAAAGCCAATATCCATCCTTTCAGCAAGCTTTGGAGATGTAGAAGCGCTCTGCCTTAACAGTCCCTTCAAGACTATAAGAGCAAGAGACACAAGGAAGGCTTCAGGAGAAACACAGCCTCTCTCTAATGTCTCTTCATCAGCAACTCTGCTCTTCATCCAGACCTAAGGGATGTTCTCAGTTTTATGTCCTTCTACCTAGTTTCTGCAGTCACCTGTAATCCCTGACAATCTGGGCTTCCACTCCTGTTTAAGATGCTTAGCTAGACTTTCAAGCAAGGAGTAAATTTAGGGGTTTTTTGACTGCTGAGAAAGCATGTTCTTGGCCACTGTGTCTGAAGTAAGACTGTCATATCCTTACCTGTCATTTCCAGAAAAAAAATATTTTAACTGTACTATACAGAGTCAGTCCAGTAACTGTAGAAGAAAGATAATGTTTTGAACATCCATTGGCTTTTGCAGAGCATAGGGAAAGGAAAGATATCTATAAAGTGAAAGACCCATTTCACCTGGGCTCAATACAAAATAATGGATGGAAACCTCTAACAAATGTCCTCAGTTCTGAAGTTCCATCTAAAGAAAATTATCATGTGAGAAGAGAGGATGTCTGTAAGGGTGTTCCTCATACAGGGTACATGGTAACATTTGTCTGACCCAATTAAATGTTTACAAATTATATTTTTATATTGAAAAGAAAAGAAAAGAAAAGAAAAGAAAAGAAAAGAAAAGAAAGTGCAGGATCTTCAACTCTAAAAGTCTGTTGGATTCTTGAGAGAGTCCTGTGAAGAAACAACCCTGTCCATCTGAGTTATTTGTCATCAAGGCCCAATGACTTCTAACTTCCCAATGCCTATGTTCCAATTTCTCTCTTTATGGGAGAATGCATATTCTTTCCCATTAGAAGATAAACATTGCACCTAAACCAAACATTTGATGTCACTCCTAGGCCAGTGAGACACAGGCAGATCATTTTAGTTACATCAATGTGAGACAAAATATTTTCTGATAATGTTGATCTCTCTTCTCTGAGAAGAACCTTAGCTATCAGATGGCAAAAGTCTGTGATTAACTAACATACCTCGGTGTATGTTATAATATTTCTAGGTGGGGTTATTCTCCTACTTACATGCTTATCCTGAGCAAGAGGTAATCCCTGTTTCTTTGCCCTTTCCTCCTGAGAAACCCTAGAAATTAGCTGTTATCTGAGACAATCAGATTATGTTTCCTGAGAGCTGAGTGAGGTGCAGTGCAGCAGAGAGAGACAGATTTCTGAGAGGATTAAGGATGTGATGATATGTGCTCTTTCTCCCCATGCAGCAACGGTGATTGTCTGCATCACGAAATCCTACCTTTGTGGAAGAGAAGGCTGAAGTTATTCTGGATTTGTAGAGCATGAAGATTTTGGTTATTAATAGTACGGTGGAGGAGCAGAGAAATCTGGGTACAAAAAAGTGGTGAAAAACCCAAGCAAAACACACAGCCTTTGATATAGCTTTATCAATTACAACGTTAACTTATTATTTTCCTTAGCTTCATTAATCCACAACTAATTTGAGTGGGTACCAAGCTTGCTCTCTCTCATTCCCTATTAACCCAGTGGCAATTATTACTGGCTTTAGTCTTTAATATCTAAGAAGTCTCTTTACCTCTTGAAAGAAGCTTTTGAAATCTGAAAACACCAAACCAGCTAATGTTTTATTTAAGCCTAGAAAATGAACTTTAGGTTATTCCCCTTTGCCATAGGTTAACTAATTATTTATGAAAAAGGGAATAAGAGAAAAGAAAAAAAAGAGAAGAAAGGAAGATTAATAGCCCAAACCCTTTTGGTTGGGCACCCCTAACTTATATGTGGAAAAGTTTATTTCCTGTGTCTGAGTATTCGATATACTCTCAATAATTGTTCTTCCTAATTTTTGGTCACTATACTACATCTATATTCATAAATTTAAATATATTCTAATGAAAGTAACATTCTCTGGCCCGAGCAGTGTCCCCTGTGGCCTGGGCATATCCCTGCTATTGAAATAAAACATAGTGATTGGCTGTAAACTGTTTATTGGGAATGGTTCTTCATCTATCATAAATCCCAGGACTCTGGGGGAAAGTCTAGGTCAGTGTCACTTGGTGTTCTAGGAGAAAACTGTTCCAGATCTGTGCTAACAGATCATGCACCAACAATCAATTTCAGGACATGTTCAGTGCTAGTGAAGTCATAGCTGATGTATCTGATACTGGTGAAATGGCAAATTAAGAATTTGGCCTGATTTCTCTTAGGACACTGGTGAAATTCCCATTGACTTGATCAGCTGAGTTCAGCCCTTGAATTTCTTCCTGAGGTGCAATAATGTTTTACAACACGAGCAATGTATTGAAACAAATGGTATATTTGTGATCTAAATCTGTACCCAAACAGGCCCAGGGTGGCCAAGCAGGAGTGGGGAGGAGGAAAGTCAGTTTTTTACATGCAGTGCAGGCAAAACATCACTCACATGCTAAGGGAAGAGACAGATGGAATTTCCTGAAGGAAGGGAAGACATATTTATTTGGGCTCAAATATTGCTGAAAAAATTCAATTTCATACATATTTGGATCTATCCTTTCTTAAACAGGTAAACTTACCCCACTGTCTTTTATTTTTTTTTTTGTCTTCTCTCACACAATGGTTTAAAGGCAACAAGATTGTTGGTTCTTATTTTGGGGACACTGTGAGAAAATAACAATCAAAACAGTTAATGAGAAGAATGTTACTGTGGCGAAGGAGAGACAAAACATCACAAACATGGGGCAGAAACACATTTAATTTTTATTCTTCCACAGCAAGGAAAATTAAAAGCAGTCAAGCTGGTGTAGTCAGATTGTAATATAGAGGAAAAATCATATAAGAGAAGTTGACCTCAGCTAAAAAAGTGTAAAAATTAAGACTGAGGAATCTTTGAGGAAGACAGAGGAATGCCTTTTATCTTCTTGCTCACATTCTAACTGAAAAAGGTTGATAGTAAAAAGCTAATCACCTCATTTAAACTGGGTATAGCTTTAATTCTATTTTATTGAATAATGTAAGGAAACTGTGCAGTCTGGATGACTGGAATGATCTCTCACCACCTCTTACTGTCACCTCCATGACACCACTCGCTGCTGTTGCAACCCAAGCTCAACTTGTCCAAGACATTTGTGTCTTTGGTTGTTTCTTGCCATCAGCTGAAGATTAATGTCCCCCAGTCCTGCTGCCAGGAGGCAGTTTCTCACTATATCCCAATCTGTGTCACAGCAAAGGAACCCAAGTGACCTAAAAAATGCTATTGTCATCATTTATACTGAGAACAACTTGCACTGCAAGCAGGTGAGGGGTATTCACACAGTGCTTTACACTACATGTGAAGGAGAATCAATCTCCAGCAAGGATCAATGACAGAGCAGCTTGTAAGTGACAGGGATTAAAATTGCATTTATTATACACAAAGTGTTCACAAGTGCAGTGTCTGAATGTGAGAGCCTCTGTGGTTTGCAAAAGTTTAGTTTTCCTCCTCTAGAATCACAGCCATTTCCATGGATAAGTGCAAAGAGCTATGAAAATGTGAATAATGTGATGCAAGAAAAAAATTCATTCAAAAGTACAGAAGTTTATCAATATTTAATAACCATTCTAAAGGAAAAAATAAGCACAAATCTTTTTGATTTAACCTTTTAGCAATTTCCATTGCATTCAGCATTACATGTGCTGTAGAAATCAACAGAAAAATATTTGAAGAAGCAGAAATGTCTCAAGCATGTGAGGTTTTGTGAAAGAAAAGAAGATCCATGGAAACAATCATTTCATTAAGGAAAATTCCAGCCAATTCTGTCAGTTCTAGTGCTTCCTGGTTGTGAGTCATCAATAAATCCTTAAGTACTAAGAAGTAGTAAGTATATGAGCTAAAATGGATTTTCAGTTGCATATAAGGGTCGTCTGTTTTCTCAGTTTCTTCATCTTCTTAAGGTGATATTGGTGGGGATATCTGGGGTATCAAGACAGAATCAAGATCAGGAATCATAGAATGGTTTGAGTAAAAAAAAAAAAAATTACAAATCACTTTGTTCCAACCTCCCTGTCATGACCAAGGACAGCTTCCACTGGGCCAGGTTGTTCACAGCTCCATCCAGCCTGGCCTTGAATATATCCAGGGATAGAACATCCATAACTTCTCTGGGCAACCTCTTCCTGGGCCTCACTACCCTCACAATAATTTTTTTTTTTTCTGATATCTAATCTGAAGATGCTCTCTTGCAGTTTGAAGTCATTCCCTCTTTCCCTCTCACCCCTGTAGGAAGTCTCTCCCCACTTTTTTGTCAGCTTCCTTCAGGCACTGGAAGGCCACAATTAGGGAATCCTGAAGCCTTGTCTTCTCCAGGCTGAACAATCCCAATTCCCCCAGCCTTTCCTCACAGCAGAGCTGCTCCATCCCTCAGGTCATCCTGGTGCCTCCTCTGGGCTCTGTCTAGGAGCTCCAGGTCCTTCCTGTGCTGGGGACTCCAGAGCTGGAGGCAGCTCTGCAGGTTGGGTCTCACCAGAGTGGAGTGAGTTTTTATAGATATAGATATAGATATAGATATACACACACACATATATATACACACACACACATATATATATATATTCTAAATCCACACTAGGTAGGGTCCATCCCCCCTTGCAATTTCACTGTATATAGTCCCTGAAAATGAAGAGCAATCCATAGCATTGGGAAAAAGCCAACACCTTGTTTTCTGAATAAGCTTAGATGACAATTTCAAAACTTACATTGAATTTTTGCTCAGAAAACAAGCTTTTTCTGTCATGAGAACAGAATTATCAGGGAAATTTGTTCAAAACAAAAGTTGTTTTTTAGTTTTTTGGGGGTTTTTTTGTTGGTTTTTTTTTTTTTTTTTTCATTTTTTGCCTTTTGAAGTATGAAATATATTTTGGGAAACAGCTCTGTGAACTATCAATGCCATGAAGACTGTGGGCCAAGCAGGGAGCCAAGTAAAGCCTCTTCAGAGAAAGCTTCAAAGCGATGTGTTGCCTCCCTAGTGTAGCTTTCTGAATCAGTCCCTTCGTGTGCTGCTCCCACTAACGAGGTCTAAACTGTATTTCAGGCACAGAGAGCCAGCAGAACCATGTGGACATGCTACAGGCATCCTGGAGGCAGCAATCCACAACATTAGAGCTGGGTCAGACAGCAGGCTCTGTCTGACGTGGCTTCCTGCCTTACACCCTCAGGCAAACCTCTGAAATTTCTTCTCTCCCAGGGTTTGAGGCACCTGAACCAGGTAAAGAGCAGGGAGAGGAAAGCAGGAGATCATCTGACTGGGGAGAAGCCACAGAGCTGGGTTGCAAATAGGGGTGTGAGCATTAAAGGAGATACCTGGAGGACAAGGTCTCACCAGGTTCCAGCTCCTGGCAGCTTGTGGCACATGGAGGTGGCCTCTGCTTTCCATTCCTGACCCTATAATTTGTCCTCAGATTACCAGTCAAGCTGACTGGCACCTAAAATACCAGCCACAGAGCAGAAGTGATGAGTGCCAAGATGCAAATAAGCAGGAAAGAGAACATTCACCAGGAAAATAACTGTGTAAAAGGGAGACATGAGAAGTTTGGGCGAGGCCAGAATAGATGTAAATATCAACAACACCACAACATTTTGAGCTGAATCACTTTTCTCTCTGAAACAAAGCATCTTGATAAATGAGAACATGGTATGAGGTTGTATCAAATTAATTTTTCAACTCTATCACTAGTAAACAGTCTTTAAAAATAATTTTTACATTTTAATTATGATTGCGAAGAATTTATGCATTAAAATTAAATCTTCAGTTAAATTAATTCTGAACATATGTATATAACTGTATATATACCCTTTCTAATGTTGTCTTCTTTTGCATCCTAGAAGATGCATTTAGATGCCTACATTTCAGCACTGTGTATTCACACATGCATGTGCACATTTTGCTCTAATATTGATATTAGAAAATGAAATATTCCAATTAATAAGCAAATATTCTCCCGAATTATTCACATTTTATGCACAATTTTTTGTAATACACCTTTCAGAATCTCTTAGTATCATAATCCTAGCTGTTGAGTACCATGAGCAAACATGGAAATCACATAGTTGTCATTTTTGAAACTTTTCTTCTTTCTTCTTTTCCTATTTTTTTTCTTTTTTAGACATCCCACTCTGGAAGAAATGGTCACCCTTATCTATACCCATCCACAGACTGAACTTCATGATAGAATAACACTGCCAGCCATGAAGCAATAATGAATTCCCTTTCTCCCCTCCCTGTGGCCATTGATTTCCACCTTTACACTCTGACTTGTCTCCTTCTCAGGTATTTGGCATTAATGTTCATGGTCCTGCACTTGAAAGACCAAGAGCTATCCGTGCTTCTTCTTGGATAATAATTTTTTTTCTGGTGTAACAAGCAAATCCTTCCAAAGAGGACTGAGGCTGGTGGAAGGTAGGGGACATGCAAGACCATCAAGCCAGAATAAAAGGGAAGAGAGTGTAAGGATTGGAATAATCTCTTTTAGGGAGGAGCAATTTATAATATAATCACAGAATGGTTTGGTCTGAAAGGGACCTTAAAGATCATCCAGTTTTGTTGGAAAAACCCAGCTCTGCAGAGACAGGGTAACTGAGAGGTGTTTTTAAAGATTTTATTCCATTTTTTATCTTGTAGAAGAGTGAGACACAAGAGATGTAAAACTCAATGCCATTCTATCAGAAGCCAGCCTATTTCTTTGTTACAATATCTTATAAATGTTTTCCAGCCTATTAGCATTGCCACACAATGCTGCTAATACTTTTAATACCAATCATCTATTATTTTACCTCATGTGGTCTTGCTACAATGCATCTTTCACAGTTCTAATTCTCCAAAATATCTGGTCTGTTTGCAAGGCCATCGTTAGAAACTTGTTTCCAGTCCAATTTGTCTCTCAGTAATGTCTTCTCTATTCCATGGCCTTTCCAAGTCAGCACCCTTTATCTCAGAGTTTGCTTACAGATGTACAAGACTATGTGAACTTCCAGTCAGGCTTTGAGAATCCTCTACAAAGCCATCTCTCACATCTCCCCTTCTTTCTTGAACTGTAAAAACTTCTTTGATGGCCTTATTCATCATTTGCTGTACTCAGTGAAGTACACAAGGCATTAGGATTGGAACTGTCAGTGCACTCTTGTGCTTTAAGAATCCTCTACAAATCCATTTCTCACACAGTTCTGTGCCCCTGCCCTGGGCAGGGACACCTTCCACCATTCCAGGTTGCCCCAAACCCTGTCCAACCTGGCCTTGGACACTTCCAGGGATGGGGCACCCACAGCTTGTCTGGGCAACCTGCGCCACCACCCCAACAGGAAAGATTTTTTTTCTAATCTAAATCTTTCCTCTTTTAATTTAAAATAAATTCCTCCTTGTCCTACCCCTATTTACTCTCCCTTTTTTTTTTTTTTTGGTGAGTCCCCTTTATGCACTGTTCATCAGCTTTGCCTTTTCACATAAATGTCTCTGTGACATTTAAAAGGAGCAGGTGGAGAGTAGGGGTGACTTCCTGTCTCTCTGGGTCTTTGTAAAGAATTTGTCCAAGAATCATAAAATCAAAATCTTTTACTAAACTTTATTCTCAAAATGATCCCATGGCTTTAACAGGGAGATGTTAGTCCTAGGAATGAAGCACTCTCAGACCCCATCCTCTGTCCCTGAAGCCAAATGTTCTAGTCTATATTTCAGTAGCATAAATATTTTTTAAATGCTCACAGATTCACTCCATTTTTATTTGCTCTTTGTGATTATTTTTTTTCCCAACATGATTACTAAGTGCTAGCAGAATTATTTTAATGAATAATTTTCAGACATTTGGTTGCTCATGAGCTGTTTGCTGCAACTATTTGATGTTTGTTACTCAAGTTGTATGATTAGCTGTGCAAGTCATGCATAATTCCTTCTGATTCTCCCTTCGAAGATTTTTTTTTTTAAGTAGATGGTGAAGCATGATGTCTTTTAAAAATGTTTGGAAGAATATTGTGTTGTACTAACATTTGTGAGAACATGATGATTTATGATTACACAAATACTCACTCTGTCCACCTGAGCACTCACTGGCTTTTTTTTCAGTGTTTCTGAAGTTTTTAGCACGTTCAGGTTTGGTTGGTGTTTTTTTTGTTTTGGTTTGGTTTGGTTTTTTGTGTGGGGTTTTTGTTTGTTTGTTTGTTTGTTTGTGGTTTTGGGTTTTGTTTTTGTTTTTCTTGATACCTCATGATGGCTTATTATAGGCTCTTCCACAATGAAGAGGCTAAAAAAGGAATAAGGGAAAAAGTGTAATGAAAATGTTGTAAATGAAACATAAAAGTTTTCTTTTCTCCTTATAAAAACACCCACAAATTGGAGTTTTTAATATTTCTACCATTCTGTTTTTCTGTGGTGAGTTTCCTCTCTTAGTTTTATGAAAAATTCCTTCTATTAGGTGGAACAGCTGGATGCTGGGCTAGCCACAAAGCTTTTCTAATTAACTGCATTTTCTTGCACTATTTACTATTCTTTGATTTTTCTCCTACTAAGACTTCTGTAAAGAGAAAAAAGAAAATATTAGAAATATATTTTAACCAAGTTTATTTTTATTCTTTATGTTGTGGGTTTGTTGTTTTGGGTTTTTTTTTCATGTCCCCATACTTTGCAAAGGAAAATTCACTTTTTTTTATACCAGAATTAACCCCTGAAATAAGAAATAATATGTAAAGGAGATCACAGTTTTCCATTGAACTCCAGAGTTTTTTTTTGATTATCCCATTAGATTTATCAGTGTTCCCTCAGTGGGATATTCAGTGGAGGAATACTGAAGGACTTTGCCAAAGCTGAATGTGTAAAAGAAAACAAGGATGTATACTTCTGTCATAATTTCATGAAAGGGGAAAAAGAAGGCAAAAGGAGATCTTGTCAGTCCTTGAGGTGGGTGATTCCTGAAGTACCCTACCTAAATTATGCCCTTTCTGCAAACAGTGTAATCACCACACTGTGATGGTGCAGGAGGTACAAAGGCTCCAAGAAGACTTTAAGAAGATGCTGGAGCAATAAGAATTGGAACATGCAAATGTAAGGCTCAGTTTAACAATGCCTGTCAGATTTAGCAAAACCTAAGCCATAACAAAAGGACTTTAAATTAATATTCCAGGAGCATAAACCCATTCTGCTGCCTCTGGTCAAAGAACAGCAAGCTGCAGACTATGACTACAGCTTGACAGCTAAGCTGGCAAATTCCTCAGTCACAGCAACTAAATTTGACAGGGATCATCAGTCAGAGTCTTTAGCAGGTCCATTTTCTCCTTTCTCCAGAGAGGAGCTCATGCCATCCACCTGCTTGCTGCAGTTTGGGACCCTATCACCTTCACCCACCTCAGTCTCCTGGAGGCTTCCAGGAGATTTTTTTTCCTTCCCTTGCTTCCCACTTCTGTCAAACCACCACTGCTTCTATTTTACATTTGCAAGGACTTAAAAAAGTATAATTCTACAAGGGATTTAGGAAAGTTCTTTTTTTTTTTCCCCTTGATGGAAGAATTGTCACAAAGATGAGCGAAACCCAAGAGATTAAAATAAAAAAAATTACTAAAGCTTCCAACTGCTGGCTTAATTTTTAAGTGATAAACTCTTCTAACTCTTACTGATTCAATTCTGTTGATATACACAAAAACTTCATAGAATCATGGAATGGTTTGAGTTGGAAGGAATCTTAAAACTCACCTCATTCCACCCCCCTGCCATAGGCAAGGACACTTTTCACTACACCAGGTTGCTCAGAGCCCATTCAATCTGGCCTTGAAATAAAACTTGAAATGAAATTAGAGTAAAACTCATCTAAAGCTGTACTCTCACATTTGGTTTGTGACAGAAATAACCTGTGGATCTCCCATGAATATACATATTTTGTGCAAGCAGCTCCAAAAGTATAGGAATTTATAAGTCCAACTCATTATTGTTTGGTTTTACATTTTCAGGGTTCCGCCCTGTACTTTTCCAGTTGTGCAGAGATGAGGCAATGTTTGCTCCTCCATGATGCCTTGTTCCATTTCAAGCTTTGAGAATACCTTCGCTTTTCATTGTCCAAACTCATTGGAATCCTATAAAGCCTCCCCTCAGATGGAAATAATTTAAAAAAAAAAAAAAAAGTCCTACAGTTGCTTGGGTTTGTTTTAATTTTTCTATTTGTTTGTTTGAGTTGGGCACCGGGGACATCACACGTAATTTCAGTGACCTTCCAAGCACAGACCAGCTTGTGTTCTGAGTTTACAACAGGATTGCTAATAAAAATAAAAACAATTACCTGCTGGCTCCTTTTTCCTTCCTAGTTTTCTATTTCACCATTTCTGTTACACATTCTAGTAGTTTTTAAAGACTGGCTTTGCTGACAGCACTTGCAAATGCCAAAACTATGAACCACCAAATTACTACAATCACTAAAAGGCCTTGTCCAAAGAATAATGTAATGAGGAGCAGCAGCAGGAGCTGGGTGTTGTGGTGCGTTTTGCAGTGGTTTGGTTTGTTCTGTTGACCCCTATTGTAATGGTTTCACCTCATGTTTGTACCCTCCTCCCAACTGACCTCAACTCCTCCCTTTTTTCCCTGAGAGTTCTGTGTCAATCCCCTAAGTGCCCCCCCTAAGCCTTGTCAATTTCCAAGATCGCCTTTCCCTACTTCCAGAAGCTTCTCTAAGATCCATCCAGTGCTTGGCTGGGGCTCTGTGAATCCTCCCTCAAAGTTCCCTTATTCGTTCCCAAAGTTGCTTGTTACTCCCTTAGTTCCCCCCATGTTTTCCCTATTGGCTGTTGGTTTGTTCCCTCCCATAGGTCCTCCCCCAGTAAAAACCCAGTGTAAGCTTCTGGTCCCTGTCCTTGGATGATGTTTCCCCAGAGAGAATAAATCTTTGGATGTTGTGACTCCGGGGGCCCTTCTCGCATCCCTTTGCTGCTGTTGGATGACAGACATCCTTCCATGCAGGAACGACAGCTCCCAGCCACTCTCCTGGTCCCCCGAGCTCCAGCGGAGCGTCCCCAGCCCACCCAGTGCCAGTGTCGGAGTAGCTGGGAAGGGAAGGGAGTGGTGAAGGCACTGATGGCAGCTGGGGGGTCTCATCTTGGAGAAAAGGAAGCTCGGGAACCTTACAGTTCTCTACAAGTACCTGAAAGGAGGCTGTGGCCAGGTGGGGGTCGGGCTCTGCTCCCAGGTAACAAACGACAGGACAACGGGGAATGGCCTCAGGGCACACCAGGAGAGGTTTATATCGAGCTTTAAGAACGTCTTCTTCACAAAAGGCAATGGAATACCCTAATCAGAGCAATGGTGGAGTCAGCATCTCTGGAAGGATTCAAAAAAAGAGCAGACGTGGTACTTCACAACGTGATACTAAACCGTGTGATATTCAAAGGCTAAATTGATGATCTTAGAGGTCTTTTTCAGCCAGCCTTACTGATTCCATGCGTGATTCCATGACTGGGGGACCTCAGGGAGACCTCCTTAGCAAGTTTTGAATCAAGACCATAATTTCCAGCTGCAAAGTGCTAATAAAGTGCATTTTCATGGATCTTTGCAGCTGACAGGAGACACTTTCAGCTCTGCAATGCTTATCCCAGGCAACCAACATGGATTTATGCTGGACTCATAGAACCACAGAATCACAGATTGGTTTGGGTTGGAGGAGACCTTAAAGATCATCCTGTTCCACCCCCTGCCATGGGCAGGGACGTCTTCCACTATCCCAGGTTGTTCCTAGCCCCGTCCAACCCAGCCTTGAACACTTCCAGGATGAGGCAGAGACAATTTTTCTGGGCAAGAGAAGTACAACTTCTCTTATACCCAACGTACAAAGCCCTTATGCGTGTACTGCAGAAAAATCACTTACTGAGTGGAGCACAAAGTGGAAGCATCACATTCCCTGCTTCAGTTAGAGCCAGCATAATCTGCTAAACAGTGACAAGGTGCACATTCTGTGCATCTCAGTGCAGCTTTTGCAGCACACAGAGAATGAGGAGAGCACGCTGACACATAACACACACAAAAGTCAAACAGCCTGAAAAGTCTGCAGCAAAGGCAGCACTGAAGAGGGAGAAGTCTCTGAAAGCCGAGATCTGACTGGGAGTGAAACTTAAAACAGCTGAAGAACACTGCAGTGTGAAGTGCAGCTTTGACAGCAGCTCTGGCATGCAGGGAGGAAAACCAGAAAAATGTTTCTGTGTGTTGAACAGAGCAGGAGTTAAAATGATGAATAATCCTAATGAATAAGCCCTGGAAGGGGGGCTCTGTGGTAGTAAACCAGATTTGTGTAATCGTTTCTCATTTAAGTTCTGCCGCTAGTTTAAAGAAATTGAATGAATTACTGAGATTCCTAATGAGACAAGCCTGTTTTTCTGGAGATAATTGATATAGTAGCTCACAGTAAATAATAGTGACTTTAAATATTGCCAGTGCTAAATGCTATAAAGTTTAAAGTGTTTTCATCAGTCAGGAAAAAAGGGAGCTGGGGAGGGCAGACCTCTTCTTCTGTGCATAAACAAATACAAGAATTGGTTGAATTCAGGACATTTGTTTTTTATGAAGGAAAAAAAATAAAAGTACCAAGTAAAAATATTCTCCCCTAAAAGTTCTGTAGATCCTACAGAATAAATGTTGTAAACAAACTTTGTTCCATGACTTTGAAGTCTTCCTAACCCGTTTCCCCCAACTTACAAAAATTAGACTATTTATAAAAGTGCATAAATTGTAATTTAAGTAAAAAGCCTTGAAATTTTTATCAAAAGCATTCAAATTAGTCTCTCCCCAGGTCAGCTAATGAGTTGTCATGAGCTGGCCTCTTACTGTAGTGCACCTCCTGCAGACTAAGACAGTGAACCATGTTTTCATCAAAGGAAATGCTCATTAGTAGAGCTTTCAGAAACTGATTTGATTATAGTTTCACTTGTTAAAGTGAAATATTTTCAGCTCATTAGGATGATTATGATTCAAGGTCATCTTTTGAAGCTAGTCCTGTCAATATGAGATAAATGGGCCCTCATCTTTTCCCCTTCTTTACGTCTGTGCTTTTTAAACTCTTCTGTGCAAAAGTTCCATAGCCATAATTAATTTTTAGTTCTTCTTTTACAAAGCTGCTTAAAAAAAAAAAAAAAAAAAAAAAAGAACAAAGATTTTGGCTACCAAAAAGGCATTGAAGAACTATTAAGAGGAGGAGGAGGCTATCTTGTTTTAGAGAAATCAGAGAAAATCCTTGAAAAGTTCAGCTTTTGAAATCCAGCTATTTTCTCCTTGACCTCTTCCAAAGTTTCTAAAAGGTACTTTGTACATATTTTTGCATGTATCTTTTAATCTCAAAAGTGTAAAACGAAACAGAAAAACCACCCAAGAAGTACTGGTGGCTTATTAGAGATCTTTGCTTTTATGGCAGATGATAAATTTAACACCTTTTAAAGTCTTTTTTTTTGGTCTCTCCCTTTATATTCACCACTTAATCTCTAAGTGGCTAAAAAAGCCATTTAAACATAAAGGGAAATACAACTGACTTCTATCCACATCCTGAGAAATATTCCATCTACACAGGGCTTGCAACTGAAGCATAATTGGTCAGGTATTGCCTCATGCTTCAGCTTGAAAGACGAGGTCAGGAGGTCAGTTTTTGTGCCCAATATACCAGACTTGAAAGCTATATATTAAAACAGGAAATCAGGCCAAAAAAAAAAAAAAAAAAAAAAAAAAAAAAAAAAAAAAAAGAAAAAAAAAAAAAGAAAGGAAAAAAAAAGGAATAAAAAAGGCAGATTTGGTCTCTCCAGCACCAGGAAAATGAGTTTAAAAGCGACATAGATTTCAATTCCCCATAGTGAACCTGCAAGTGGCCCACCAGTCTGGATTATTGGTCCAGACTGGGATATGCAATGTGAGTGCTGGGGAGAGAGGCTGGGGAGGAGTAAGAAGTGAATTAATAGACTTCCAGATTAACTGTCAAATGATAAATGATTAATCATTTTGTCAACAAATTATCCACAATGAAGCCTTGCCTCTACACCAAAGCACTACCAATTATACCAGTGTAATTGCATCTGGGCAACCTCCCTAGCCAGAGCCCAGTAATAGAACTATTTATCCAATATGGTTTGCTCCCAACAGGGGAATACTCTTAGTGCAGCATCCTTGTGCTTGTATAGCTGTGCTCATGCTCAGACTTAACCACCAGCCTCTGATTAAAAGAAATAAATAAACTCCCCTGTAAATGAAATATATGTATGAACACAAGTTACTCTTTCTGCTCACTCTTTTAAGACACTTTTAATAAGGACAGTTGTAAAATCTGATTGCAGAACCCAAAAATTCCTTGCCCTTCCTGCTGGATACACACCTATCTTACTGTGGGTCCAGCTCTGAGGAGCTTCTTCTATGTTGGGATGCAGTATCAAATATTTCTACCATTACTGAACTAATTAAACTTAACATCCTGAAGGTTTATGTCTTCAGGTTTATGTCTTCAAATTGACTCTTGATATCACTGACCTGCTTAATCTAACAGAACAACAGGGTTTTGTTTTCTTTGCTTTTATTTGTTTGTTTGGGGTGGGTTTTATGGTGTATTTTTAAATTTTAAATTTAATTTAATATGATTTATTCATTATTTTGTTTTGTTTTATTTATAAATGGGGACCTTGAAAAGCAGACAGAGCTCCAGTGTTTTACCAACTCCCCAGTAAAGTGGTTCATTCTACCTGGAGGCTTATCTGCAATGTAGCTCCAGCAATTTTAAAAATTGATTGAGGTGATGTGGGTTCTGTTGTTGCCTCCTGCATGTCCTGTGACTTTTGATAAATCACTTCATGCTTCTATGTTTCAGGTTGTTGTTTTTTTATTATTTCTATTAGTTTCAAGCCAATCAAAACAGAAAAATATTTGCATTAGTCATATACATTGAGGTTGCCAAGCAAATATACATTTTTGGGTTCCATTTGGTCAATGGAGGCAGGTAGGAACTTCCAAAAATAATTATCAGTCCTTAGAAGAAAGAGTGAGCAGGATGAATTACCTTTAGGATGTGTCTGCTTTGGACTTGCTAAATTAGAATTTTATTTAGCAATTCTCATCTTAAATCTGCCAGCTTGTGTGCAATCACAGCACTTTTCCAGGAAGAGCTGATGGTTTTAAGCTGAGGTCTCCAAAAAAGTGAACAGTTTATCACTTCCTTTGGTAATTTGTCCCAGTGTTCAGCAGCTGAGGTTATTTCAGATGTCTGTCTTTAATTGCTTGACTAACTTCCAGCTGATGCTTTACTTTTTGGTTTTCTCTTTTCAGCCACATGAACCTTAAACCATTGACAATGCAGGACTCCAGGATACTTCTTTTTATAGTTTTTATAGCTCCCCAGGGCATGATCACAGCCCCAAGCCTGAGAGAGCTCAATAAGTGTTTGGACAAAGCTCTCAGGCACAGGATGGGATTGTTGGGGTTGGACTCAATGGTCCTTGTGGGTCCCTTACAACTCAGGATATCCCATGATTTTCTGACAAATGAAAGCCATAGCTTCACTGAGATGTGGGTCCTCTCCAGGACTAACAGAATAGTGACAGAAAGAGAGAAGAAGTGCTCTGACCTGCTGATATTTTCCTTGTCCTCAGTATGAGGGTTTGTCTCTATGCATGTTTGCTTAGAAAGAAGTCACTGTGTCCTGCTGGGCAGATTCATTTTTCCTCCTACATAAAAAAAGAAAAAAAAAAGAAGATCAAAAAGAGGACAGGGATTCCAGACAGACAAACTTACTCCCAAAGTCTTTCAGAGAGGGAAGAAGATGTTCACAGAAACCTGAGTTAAATAAAGATATTGCACTAAAAAGGCATTTATATTCAAGCTTTTCAAATAATTTCAATATTCTGAAGGAATTCAGATTTTTAGGAAGTAGACAAATGTTCTATTTCAGACAAATATTCTATTTCAGACAAATATTTTAGTGAGTAAAAGGAGGTGGAAACAAAGCATTTGCAGTTATTCCACAGGGTGTGTCAGAGCCCTAAACAGAACCAGAACTCTTCTGCTTTGCCAGGTTTGCCACACAATGGGCCTTATTATTCAATCAAATGAGCAACAGGGAAGAATGTTTTTATTATGACAAAAAACATCCCTCATGTGAAGTTGTAAAATCATCAGGAGGAAAGTTGTTCTGATTTCTTCATCCAGACAGGCCAAAAGTTGCCAGCCTCTGTAAAGTTGTTTCCTAATTTTGAGAGTCTGTGTGAAACTCTGTTTGTGTGGAACCCTGCAGGCTCACTCCAGGGGAATTTGGTTCATACCTGTCAAAGACCAAACAATGAGGATGCTGGGGTGTATTTTTGTTTTTTTGGTATTTTTTAAGTTTTAGTATGGTGACACTGATTTCCAAGCACATCATTCAGAGGAAACCAAAGCTGGAATAAATGTTCCTGCAATGTTTCCAGCAGCACCGATATAGTCTCAGTACTCTATCAAGAAATACCATTACAGCAAAATTAAGATAACTATAGTTGCAAAGATAGAAACGATTAATTAGATTCTTCATTAGCAGAAATCTGAAAGATAAAGAATAGTTTAAGAAAATGAAGGAGAGAAAAATTGTGACACTGCAGAATCAAGGTAATTATTAAAATCAGGATCTGATGGGAAGTAAAACAAACTAAATACAGACAAATCACAAAAACAGACACTTAGCAATCATCAGTGACCACTAGAACTTACTATTATTATAGTCTTAGAAATGTTACAGTCTTACAACTGGCTAAATCATATGGTGGTTTTTTCATTTATTTAGTGCCTAAAAATTTCCTTAAAAAGATTTGTAGAGAAGATATTTCAGATGCAGTTCATAATCCAAGATAAGTCTAAATGTGTTAGTGATTAGTTTCTCAAAGAGGCAGCTTGGCTTTTTGTATCACTATGCAAAAGGAAACCACAGGGAAGAATAGGCTTTGCAGATATTCTCTTTGACTTCGGAATGTCCGTTACTGGCAGGATTTGGGTTGTCCAGTTTTCAATATTTTTATCGTAATTCCTTGAGTATCACTAATGTATCACTATTTTTTCCCTTTTTCTAAGTCTTTTAGGTATACCTGAGTTAAAAACTGCCTTAAAGTACATGTACAAAACACCTAAGCCCTCTCTTAAAAATTATCAAGATTTTTATTGTAGGATATTTTCAGGAGTTGGACTTAATGATCCTTGTGGGTCCCTTCCAACTCAGGATATTCTATGATCAGAAAACAGCAGGTCACCCCTGTGCAAGGCTCTTCATGACCCCCCAGTACAAAACCCTTCCTTATTTGTCCAGAAACACTGTGGGATTCATCCAATCCACCTGTAACCATCTAAGACTTCACCTCTGGTCTGAACCTGCCATCAAGCCTTGGCCCCTGATCAATAGAGAAAGGATCAACTCATCTCTCCTTGAAAAGTTGTTTTGAGGAAGTGCTGTGAACACCCTTCTGGAGATGTTTCCTTCATGGATAGCTGAGGGAGCCTGACAGCACCCTCAGAGAAAACTTGAACCACTTAATAGACAGAAATTAAGTGAAATGAATCCCTAGATGTATATATCCCTGAAAACCCAACCACGGAAAAGCGAGGTCAGAGAAAAACAAGAAATGTTATTTTACCAGCATGGAACGGAGAAGCTGTGGAGGAATTGTTCATTTTGGTTAAAGGCAGAGCATTTTTCTGCCTTCTGAGTCACAAGAGCAGTTCAGAGCCTCCCGAGCTCACCAAATTTTGCCTGGAAATTACTTTAGCCATGAGGAATTTGGTAGGCATTACATGATGCTTCACAATATGGGGACCAATATCGCTCCAAATGGAGAGAGTACTTCAAACACCATGAAAAGTTTAAAAAACTGTGGGACTTTTCCCAAAATGCCCTGTTTTCCTCAGACTAGCATTCATTTCAGCCTGGACATCATCAATGGGGGCCCCTGAAACTTGGAGTTTTCTTCCTGCACTTGGCCCACAGCAGCCTTTAGTCTATCAACTTGCAGAGTAGTGCATGAAGCTCATCTATGTTCTCTGGTTTTTGCCTGAGGGGCTGGAGACAGGGAACATGTCTAGCTTATCCTAAGAGAATCTATTTAAGGCAGACATTAGTCAGCATGTTTGCATTTTGTATTTAAATTATGTAAATGTGTTCAGAGACTGATGGGGGCCTATCTGACAAACCTAAAACCGAGTAAATAAGAGTAAGCCAAGCGTAGTGACATGAAAATGGAAAACCCAAACGGAAATGATTTTTCAGGGGATTTATGCACACACAAAGAAAGACAAAACTACAAACCCAAGAAGCTGGGGCAGGACAAAGTTCAAAAATGAACCCTGGGCAGGATGAAGGGAGAGATTTCTTTTCTCATCTGTTCCCTGGTTTTCTCAACCTGGAGCCTAAGGCACCCAGGAGTACAACAACCACAGGGAACATCCTCCCTCAAGGAAGCAGCAGGAGGAGTAAATGCTTTAACTGGTACCAAGGGCTTTTACATTCATTCCTCCTCAGCAGACATCTTCAGGCATGGTTTTGTCTCCAGGTTAGGAAACCATGAGGACACACGCCTTGGACTGGCACGGGAGACGTGGCAGAAAAGCAGCGTGGCTGAACTCAGGTTCCAGGAAAGTTTGGGACGACTCTCCCAGTGTTGGCTTTTGGTCTTATTTCACCTGCCTGTGGCCAAATACTGACTAATGTGTAAATCCTGATGTACATGAAGGAAAATCTGATGGTTGGGATGACCCTGATTTCCAACAGGAGTCATTTGCCTCAAGCTCCTAACATCAGATAGTAATTTTTGAATTTGAGATGATCCAAGAAGACTTGAAAGTGATACTTGGGGCTAAAATAAAGGGGTTTGATTGTTTCCTCCTCTCTCAAGTGTTAAATAACATTTTGACAGAACTGAAGCTACATCTGAAGATTCTCATTTGATAGAAATTTCCACAGAGAAATTCTAAGGTAAAAAGTGACCAGGTTTTGGCACTAAGAATTGAATTTTTTTTTGAACACAAGAAAATGCAAACCAAAATCAAAGGTTTAGAATGCTTAGTTTTTTTAAAGACCATTAGAATGGAAAAATCTTGTTAAAAATTTTCCTAGAAGTGAATTGGATTCTGATTCATTTTGCAATGACTATTTCTTTAGACTTTTGCCAAAAATATTCAGATGGCTAATTGCTATATTTTTGAAGTTCTTTGAAATCCATCATTCTCTACTTTTGCATTTTTATTTATTTTAGACAGAAATTTAAAAAAGAAAACTAAGTTCAGTGTAAGAAGCAAAACAATCCTTTGTGACTCGTGGCTTACAACAGAACATTGGAGAACCCAAAGAATTCACATAGAAGCCAAATTTTTCTTTCCAAGTTCTCAGTAGTTTTCCTAAATACACTTGGTCAATCTGAATACACATCCACATGCAAAAAGAAATTAACTTGTTTAATGGAAAAGCAACTCAATTCCCAATTTGTGCCATGTTCTATCATTTTGCTATTTATAAATCATACTTTAGGGAGCAGATTGAGGCAGCCTTGTGTCCTTTAATTTGGAGGTTTGTAGTTCGTAATCATGAAAAGCTAAACTCCAGTGAGTTGGTTTTCCCCTTGTCAATATTACTGTAGTATGGTATTGCTATCAGTATTAGTCTATATGATTATTTGCATATATTTGCATAAGAACATCCTGGGATCTGCTTAGGTCATTTTTATATACACTATACCTCGTAGAACCACTTAACAACAAGTGAATTATTTCCGTGAGTAATCCTGCATCCCCCTTCTTCCCTTCCAACCAACTCCTGTGAACAATCCTTGTTAAAATTGAAATAATCAGGCAACAAAACCTGTTACTGACATTAGCTTTTTATAGTGTTCATCTTATTGCCTTTCCTGAATATAAGGATAAAGCAAGGACAAACACATCTGTGCTTTATCACCTGAGTGTAAACAATCTGGTGGACTCGGACTGAGGCTGAAAAAGAGAAAGTTTGGAACTAAACCAATGATTTTTTATAACTAGCAGGGTTCTCAGTCCACATCATTGTCCATAATCAGTATATTATTTTTATGCACAGAATTAATGCAATTTCACATTACAGGTTCAATTCACTGAGAGGAATTTATTTCTGTTGCATCTTGGACCACTTCAAACCAGTATTTCTGCACTAAGAGTGTTGTGCTTTTGAACTTGTAAAGAATGAATAAGAGAAATGTGGAATTGGGTCCTGAAGCAGAGTGAGCATTAATAGGAAGGTCACAGGTATTTTGTGGGGCTACTGCCTTGGACTCATTGTTGTTTGCACTGGAAGAGGAGGGTGTTCTGATAATGGAGAAAGTTAAAAGTTGTGGGTAAATTGTCAAGTAAGCTGTTGTATTAATTATTAACTTTGACAGAAGCCATCAGTTGTGTAGTTTGCCTGCTTTAAATCTTGAATATTCCAATATCAGTCTGCTATAAAAATAGGGTTACAGAACAGATCTCTGGATTTTGGGGTTAAAAACAAGAAGGAGTTGGGTTTTTTCCCATGTATTGGCCCTTTATGCACTTTTAAATGTGCATCTTATGGACTGGTAGGACGTGTTTATGTTTCAGATTTTGGGAGTTTTTTGCTTGGCTTGAAGTTAGATAAAACCCCAAAATCTCCTAAGTGTTCATTTATTAAAACTTTTAATCAAAATAAAATTCGGGTAATTTGAAATATTTCATTTAAATAATTTGAAATTAAAAGAAAATTTATCATTTATTCCTGAATTAGTGTTTTCAAATGAAAAGTCATTTTAAGATAAAAGTTTATAGAATTTTAAGGTCATCAGCTCAGTACCACCACCACCTTTGACAAGCTGTGATGATATAAAAACACATTTTCATGTTTCAAATCTTTTAAAAACTTTATTGAAATGGGAAAGTCATTAAATCTGCTTTCCCCAGCAATGCATTTTTTCAGGACATTAATTAGGGTTTGCCAACAAAACATCACAAAGTTTTTGTTATCAGTGTTATTTCTTATGTAATGGAAGAATTATGCACAGCTATTATTGAAAAAATGACAGCTGAGGTTTTAAAATTGCTTTTGTTGCCACCAGCCAGGACTTAAGAGCAAAAATCCTACTGATGTGAGAGTTGGTTCCTTTGAAAAGAAGAGGTTTTCCTCAAATAACTATTAAAAGTCAAGATATGCATTAAAAGATGCCCGGAGTGGAAGCAAACTATATTTAACTAATATTTTATAAATACTGTGTAACCAACTCTATAACTTTTTTTTTCCTGGTTTCA
>WAAE01026707.1:0-37931 GCA_013400495.1 Nicator chloris | reverse complement strand
AAGAAAAAGGCGAGATATTCAATATGTACAAATGGGTGTAGCTCCTAAAAGGAGTTACAGAGTGGTTTGTACAATTAAGAATCTGGGTCAATACTCAGAAATTTAGTTGAAAAGGGTGGAACTCAACTGCCTTAATTTTGTCTTTTTATGAGAAATTAGGTGTCTGCAACAAACGTCTTTAGTTGAACTCGTTACTGATTTATATTAGATGTCTGCTTCAGAAGAAGATGAATCACAGCCTGATTCTAAAGAGAAGTTCTGGATGTGTATTTGGCAGAATTAATTCCTTTTAAGAAAACACAAAGTAGGATCTGTAACCTTGAACTTTTATCAAATATGTACCTAACAGTTGTTCAGCCTTTCTGTTCTCACTTTAACTGTTCATTGTTCCTCAACAAAGATTGCAAAGAATATCCTTTGTTTATGAAGATGAGCAGAGATAATTGGTTACCTCAGTGCTACGGTATTCAGCATTCAATGAAAAATTCCACTACCCATAAAAAAAATGGAAAATCGTTGTTCTATAGAACAAGGTAAAATTCCAAATCTCAGGCTAAAAAAGAAAAAAAAACCAAACTGGATTATAAATTCTGTTACAGGCTTTTATTCAGTTGACTTGAGTCAAACAGATTGAATCTGTTTATTGCCTTTTGCAGTAAAATGGAGCTGTAAAGGAGCCTTTTATGATTATTTTACGTGGAGTATATTTTTTTCATTGAAAGCTGTCAACTTTGGATTAAGTGATGGGTAAAAAACAAAAATTTTTTTCCTCCCCCAAGCTTATCTTAGACATATAACCTAGGTCCAGGACAGGCATAAACTTTGAAAGGAGAATGCATAATAATTATTAAGTATAACAAGAATTAAAGAATAAACTTTTCTAGTTGAAGGTGTCTCTGCCCACGGCAGAGGGATGATTTTGATGGTCCCTTCCAATCCAAATCATTCTCTGATTCTGTGATTAGGTACAGCCTAGAGCTCAAAGAATCCCTCTATAATTTGTGAAAAGTGACTAAAAGAAATGGGCCTTTTGTTATCAGGTTGAGTCTCAATATCCAAAAGCTCATCCTGCAAAATGTAGATGTCTGCAAATAGAAAAGTCATCACAAGTGCAAGATTGCACTGGGAGGTCCAGCCTGTTTTGGTCCAGCTCTCTGCCAGGTTTAAGAGGAAGTCCAATGCCACTCTTGGCTGACATTCCTTGGTTTTACCTTCTATTACCTTGTTAAAAATAAATCAGTGTGACTCCAGGCAGCTCCACTACTGCAGTAAAAACTGCAGCTATTCAGAATTGCAGTGGCTGTTACCCAGCACAACCAGGCAAAATCTACCCTGGCACCCTGAGTGGTCTCGTGGCTCCTCCCCTGAGGTCAGCTGTAATATTGTGGCTGCATCCACACTACTGAGCTCTCTTGCTCCCCAAAACAGGTGGGCACATCCTAAATGCTTATTGGAAATGGTCAGTGCCCAAGCTAATTCCTGAACAGTGCCTGCAAATTGCCTGGAAGCTGTGGCTAAACTGAGCCAAAACCTCACCAGGTATTTTCTAGTAATGCAAAGGGACAGGCAATCGAATTTTGGTGCAGATACTGTCTGACACAAAACAATTTGCAGAAGAAGGATATTTGAATGCTGAAGTTGGTCACTGATCAGATTTTGCTGTATATTTGACTACATTGAGCCTTCAAGAGGACACAGGGCATATGGGAGTGTGTGGTGACGTAAAGTATCACTAAATGATATGTACTAGATTTTAAAATGACTGTATTGAGGTGTCAGGGTTCTTTCTGCCTCATTTATCTGCAGCTGATACAAACAACCATATTAAATTTCCTACCAAACTCAGCAAGATAAAATATAAGGGAAGAAAGGAACCACCACTACCACCAGAAGCTTAACAGTGCTACGATTTCTGGTAAAACACTCCTGAGTGAGAAAAGATTCTTTG
Organism: Nicator chloris; assembly: GCA_013400495.1. Lineage (NCBI taxonomy): Eukaryota > Metazoa > Chordata > Aves > Passeriformes > Pycnonotidae > Nicator > Nicator chloris. The sequence continues at coordinate 35,983 of WAAE01026707.1, read as the reverse complement.
CTTTATGGGACAACTGTTAATAATGGCAACTTGGAGACATATTATAAATTCAGACGGTCAGGGGGCTTTTCTAATCCTCAACTGCAGTTTGTCAGTGTTTCAGGAATATTCCCTTGCTCCAATTGTTCATCCTCAGCAGGAGCTGGATTAGCAACATCAGAGTCTGCAGATGTGTATTGTTTCCCATTAGTCTCAGCTTGAGCCTGGTGTTATGTCCTTTTCATCAGGAACCTCCAACTCTAAGTCAGTGAACCAGGACTAATGATCCCAGCTTTCCTGGGAGACATCAGAGTCTGTGTACGTAATGTCCAGAGCTTTGGCTTCTGCTGCTGTTGGCCATTTAATGTGCTGCTTAAGCCTCAGACCACTCACTCCCCTCTGCAGTATAAGCTGCAGCCTCCTCACAATGTTTCCAAGAAAATGCACACTTGAATATCGTTTTTGCTTCATCTCTTTGAATTTCTTTTATAGTTGCATCGGGTAGGAAAGGGAGGGTGGGGAGGAGAGGGCAAGAAAAAGGAAAAAGAATCAATTTGCAAACACTTAAATGTTGATGGCCAACATTTGCACTTTTACTTGCAGACTACCTGCAAATAAGAATTATTTACAAGTCATTATTTGGCAGGAATGGGGGAGAAAAATGCCAGTTCACATTGATGAGTACTATCTGAGGTAGATTATTCAGCTAAGTCTACTCAACAATATCAGATGGAGAAGTGCTTTGTAAAGGTTACTTCTGTCCTTTTTTTCGCTCTGTTTTCTTGCTAACCCTGTTGGCCTCTCATAGATATCAAATTCGTGTTTCCATCTCAACACAGTGAATAAAGAGCTCCCTTTAGAAACAGACTTTTTTGATAGAGACAGGGATATTTCTGTAATGGAACCAGCAACTTGAACCTTCTGCTCTGGACTTTAATATGAACATATAAGACTTCCCCTGGCTGCCCTCCTTTTATAACCTGCTGCCTAAAAAATATTTTTCATGCTTTATGATACTAGGTGTATTTTTTAATGAAGGCTTAAAAAATTTCCTCCAAAGTTCCTCTGAAACCTGCACACCATAATATTCCAGTGAAGTCTGTTTCTTGATTTGCCAGTCTGTTTAAAAGGCTTGTAAGGCAGTGTTAGAGCAGAATTTCACTTTAATTGGCATTGCTCCTAGCTATTTAAGCAATGTGCTGAACTGTCTATCATCAAACCTGGGCAGCCAGAACGGTTTCTTACCACCAACTTGATATTATCTAGAGTCAAATGCTTACAGCCTAGTGATGTTTGGGCTGTATTGAGAACTTTGGAAATCATTGTCTGTAATTGCCCCAGGTATGTTTCTTATTCTAAATGTTTTAGCTCAATACAGACCACCAACATGCAAAAAAAAAAACCAAAAAGAAAATTCTTTGGAGAGCTGAGATTTTAACTTATGGCATTTATTGTTATTGCAATAAGACACAGGATTCTAATTAGGGATCAAGATTTTCTTTTTAATTGAGTGCTATCAAATTCCTCAAAAGAATACTGTCTTCCTGCTCTGGAAAGATTGAGATGAGAGAGGATTTGCATATGGGCAACGGGGTGGGCACAAAAAGGTGCTTGTGTGGTCGGATTCAGAGTGGGGGTTAATGGATCACACTCAGCCTGGAGGCCAGTGAGTAACTCATGATCCCTCCTGGGACTTGTCCTGTTTGATTTCTGTGCTGGTGCCCCGAAGGAGGAGATGGAGTCTGCTCTCAGCCACTTGTCAGGTGATGCCAGACTGATGGGACCAGTCAATGCAGTCCAAGGCTGGGTTATGAGCAGGGGGTTTCAGACAGTGGGGATTGAGGAGCTGACAGGAGCCTGATGGAGCTCAACAAGGACAAATGGCCTGCCCACAGGAAGGAAGAGCCCTTTGCACTGGTGCAGGCTGGGCACTGAGAGGTTCAGGGGCAGCTCTGTGGCCAATGTCCACAGTGAGCTCGGCAGGAACAAGGGCCAACTGCACCCTGGGCTGTTTGAGCAGGAGCAGAGCCAGCAGGGCAAGGAAAGGGATCATCCCCCTTTACTCAGCATTCAGACCACAGATACTGCAGTTTTGGGCCCCTAACCCACAAAAGGCTGACCAACCACAGTATGTTCAAGGAGGGTCACCAGGGTGCTCAGGGCTGGAGCAGCTGCTTGGTGCAGGAACACGGTGGGATTGTTCAACTCAGAGAAGTGGCTGTGTGGAGAGGCCTCAGATCAACCTCCAGCACTTATGATGAGGTTATCCAGAAGATCTAGCCAGGCTGTTCACATGGTGAGAAGATGAGAGACAGTAGGAATAACAGAAAACAGAATAAAGGACAATTTCCCCGTGACAGTTGGGTATTGGAGCAACTCTTCCTGGGAGATCGTGTATCCTGCACACAGTAATCTGTGCTGACCCCCAAACTGACCCTGTTTTGAGCAGCTGGTTGGACTAAAGACCTCCTGATGTCCCTTCTAAGTTGAATTATCCTATGATCTTGAGATCTTGTGATTCCAGTCTCGGAGGAGGAAGGGAGCTCGACTTGGGATTTACAGTCCATTGTTCTGATCTAAAAATCAAGGAATTCACTAGAAAAAAAATTCCTCTTAAATTTTTGATTGTTTTGGATTACACTCTGGGTGAGAATGTCTGGATTCTCTTTTGATCTGGTGTCTCAACATAATGGCTCTTCAGATGAAAGGACTCTGTTTTTGCTGTAAGGGTACAAAATCATATAGCTGATACCATGAAAGGTGTTTCTAGTAAAAGGAAAACATTGCTCCATTGATAGTTATCTTAAGAAGGTACTTTAAAAATTGTCATTCCCTCTGTCTCTGAATGGTGTTTGACAATAAATTCTCAAATTATTTCTACACACATCCCCCCCAACAAAATACAAATTCAATAATCCATAATTTTCTCTTTATTCTATAGACAGGGATATATTGTCTACACAGGCTTCTAAGCTTTCATACTGAGACTTTTATCCAGTATTTTCAAAGATTCTGTATTAACCAGGTTGGCAGGCAGCTGAGGGGCAGTATTTTCTTAGTTTGGGTCTCAGTGCCAAGCTGTACAATTTAAGGAGGGAATTGAAAGAAAGTGTGTTTTTGCCTGAACAGTTTTGTGACTTTACCTGAAAAATTTGCTGTCACCAACACCCCTTCATTAAATCAGCCTTCAATCCCAAGAAGTTCTGCATCAAAAAACAGCTGCTTGTGAAAGAGAAATGATTTGCTGGAACAGCAACAAAAAAATCCCATTACTGTAGGTATGAATTTAAATTACCTATTAAATTAAATTTAAATTATCTACTATTCATAGATAATTTTCCAGGATTATCCCACATTCAGCCAGAGGAAGCTACACTTAGTACAAAAGCATAATAATTTTGGGTCTGGATATCATTCTTATCAATGATTTATCATTATCCTCCCCCACCCCCAACTAATTAGTCATGCAATTTCTTTCAACAACGTTAATTACTTTGGTCAGCCTTTTCTCATTCCTTCATCCCTGAGAGCTTCCCAAAACCTAAACATAAGAGCATCATCAGCTTCCTGAATCTGTCCTTCATGGAAAGTTGCTTGGATAGCTCTGCCTTGGCAGGACCCCAACAAGTCTGAGAAAGCTTTACCTCAAGGAAGGATTTCCATTAGCAAGTGAAAAAATGCCAGGAACCATTCTTTCCAAAAAGCCAATGTTGTGGCTGTTGTCATCCCATCAAACCCTCTTCAAAATAATTCCCTGCTATTTCAATTCTAGTATTTATGTCTAAGCTACTTTTTGAAAATGCACTCTGACACAGCCCAAGTCTTTCACAGGACCTAGGAATAGTTTGAGAATATTGTAGGCATTCTGGATAAAAGCTGTGTCAGCAATGATACTGGCAATGCAACAGGATGGGTGGTCAAGCTTCACTTTGTGTCTAGAGACAAAGACTTTGTGCTCAGTGTTTAGTTTTTCACTGAAACTTTATTTGCTGGCATAGGACTTAATTTCTTTCAAGTTTTAAGGAGTTTTCTTTTAATGCTGAATGGCTGAATCTACTGTTAATTGCTCAACATAGCAAAATCAGGTATATATTTAATCTGTGTATGATTTTACATCAGGGCATTTTAGGCTAAAACACGAGTGATTCTCTGGTACTTCCTGTTTAATTTAATTTTATGTATTTTTGTCTCCCAAAAATCGATTTTAAATGCTGATTATTAAATTCAGTGTTGCTAGGATCCACTTATCAAGCCTCAAAAACATTTCTGTCAAGTGGGCCATATTTTCTGCTGAATTTTTACTGGAGTGCAAAGTGCACTTTGTGCAGTCTCTGTGAGTTCCTCCCCACCATCTACTTTCACCTCACCTGTTTGTATTTCCTTTCCTCTTTAGGAAGCATTTTCAATGCAAATGCTGCAGGCTTTTTGGTATTAAGTGAGAAATCACCACTCCTGACCTCATACAGGGAGGCATCAGTAGTTTAACAGATTGGCAGGGATGGGACAAAGTGCACTGAGCCCCTGGAGGATGTAACTGTCTGTTTAGCCAACTTGAAAGTATCTTGACATTCTTTTGACCATTGCCACTATTTATTTTTCTGTAATAGCTCTGTCGCAGCACTAACTGCAGTAGACAGATTTGCTATGAATTTCCCTTGGTGGTTTATCACAGCCAGAGAGAAAGTTAATTTCCATACCTTTCCCTTTGTACACGAGCTTGTGTAATATACAGTATCCATCTGCTTTTCTGAAAGAAGAGTAAAATACCTCTGCACTCTGAAACCTGGCTGCACCCACAGAGTTTCCTAACCTCAGCCCTTATTTTCCTAGAGCCTCAATGACACTTCCAGCATCTTAAAACCTTTCTGATCTCTCCCTTCAGGACATGAGTGTCTTCATGTCCACACCTTGCAGTCCAGACCTTACAGAACTCAAGGACTGAAGAAAGGAGTGGATAATGGGAGCACAGTGGGGAGCTCTTTGTTATTGCAATTATCCCCAATAGTTAAAGTGCACCTGGAGTTTAAATGAGTGAGCCCCTCTTTCTGTAGCTTGTTTTAGTTCATTGTGATGATGATCCTCAAGAGATTGCAGGCTTCTCTACACAGGAGAATGGTAGATTTCCCTGCATTTTACAGAGAATTTAATTTCCGGACATAATTTCATCCCTGTTATCTGGCTGGGTTAGGAACAGAATACAGAAATCATAGGTCTTAATTAATTGTTTTTTTATTTTTTTAATTGTTTTTCCTAGCACTCACAGGTCCCAAATGAGAGAGAAGTAGTCTGATAATTACAACAGACTTAGTCCAAGCATAAATAAGTGCTTGTGCTTAAAATCAAACATCCTATATAGGACTTATCCATAAATTTTCCACTGAGGATGTCTCCATTCCCCTTCTCTCAAAGTATGTAGTTGAGACGTAACAAATCACAAGCTCACCTGGGTTTATCCCTTATTTTAGGTTTTCTCTGGATTTTTTTTTTTTTTTTAATGTAGGAAAGTTGCAGAGTGGCTTGAACATTTTCCACAAAAGAAATGATCTTTCATTTAGACAGACAATGGCACAATCCCAGAGGAAAGTTGAGAATAACAGACTTACTTGCATACTGATTCATGGTCTTCGGTAAAGTTCAGCCATTCCCCAGGATTTGCAGTTCAAAACAGGGAGAGATATTTGAAAATGCTTGATCTTTTCAATCAAATAAGTAGGATAAGTCTTTTAAGCCCTGATTAGATTCCTCTTCTGCGTAGTTTGTACACAAATTTTGGAATAATAACAGGTTTATGTTGGAAGGGACCTTAAAGATCATCTCATTCCAACTCTGCTGCCATGGGCAGGGACACCTCCCACTGTCCCAGGTTGCTCCAAGCCCCATCCAACCTGGCTTTGGGCACTTCCAAAAATGGGGCAGCCATAGCTTTGGCTACCTGATTGCAAATTATTTGGGTTGCTATAGCCAGCCTCTTGGAACAGGTCAGACTTTTTGGACATGGTTAATTTCATCCAATATTAGTCATTTAAAAGAATAAAGCCTTGTAATTGAGGAGAGGGGATTCACTCACCTAGGGCTTTCTTGGCAATTAATTAGGAAAAAAAGCATGTATTTCTAGAGAATGACTCCTCTGACTCAGATATCTTCTGCAGGGTGTTAAACATATCCTAGAGTGCCTCTTTCTCACTGCCAGTTGTAGACATTCTCCATGCCACTGGGTGGAGGTCACCTTATGACATCCATTTCTGGTTTGTGACTGAAGAGTCCAGAATTTTTAGCAATGACACTGAAGCAGCTCTTAACAGGTTGGATCATCTGCCTAACTTCACTTACTTGAAAACAGAGCACATAGGATTTCCCTCTTTAATAGGAAGAAAGAGAAGGTTTCAGAAGGTGACTTAGTCTGTGTAGCCTAATCTTTGGTCTTAAGATTGATTCATTTAAACATTTTCCCTTACTTTTCTCCCCTGATTACAGACAGGAAGCAGATGCCTATTCCAGACACAAAGCCTAGCAATAAGCTGCTGACAGACAGGCATTAGGATATTTTGCCTCAGACAATACCATCCTAAATCACCAATCTAAAACCAGGAGGAATGAGCCCTGTGTAGGAGATGCCTGCTCTCCCCCTTCTCTGTAGAGACAATCTTAAGTAGAATCCTGGAAGTTTAAAGTAGCTCAGCTAGGACTTGAAGAAGAAGGAAAGTTCTACTCAGTGTATAAATGTTATGTTTTAAAAACATTTGGCTGGTAAATATTCAACTTTCATTTTCTCTCTTTTCTTCTCTGCCCTTTTTTCCTTTCTTGCCCTTTTTCCTTTCTTGCAAGTCAAAAACAAAGCCTGAGGAAGGGAAAATAAAAAGACCTGGCATAGCAAACCTAAAAGAGCAGCTTAAAATAAAATAAAATAAAACATATTTGCTTTTCTGAGAAGAACAAGAGAAATGTTTCCTAGAAGCAGGGAATTGGCTTATGAACTTGCCACATTACCAAAAAAAAAAAAAAAAAAAAAGGTTTTTCTTTTTGCTTTACAGCCCCATTATTCACTTTTTAAACCTAAGCAGCCTGACTGGTGAGATGTGAGGCAGAGATTAGAGATGGAAACAAAGTTTGCACCCTAAGGTTCATAATCAGAGTAAAAATTATTTTAAACTTGATCCATAAATATTAACTGCTTATTATCAGCCAAGGAAAATGAAGAAGTGTAGATCAGAGACAGATTTATTTAAAAGCTTTGGGAGAGCCAGGGCTAGACCCGATTTCTGCAAAGAGCTCAGGCATCTACTCAAATTCCTCAGATCCACTGAGAGACAAATGCCTTTTTCATTATGCACACATGGATTTGCTCTTCTTATCTGAACCAGCTCTTGGACTTCAATATAGCCCTTCTAGGTCCCAGGTTTTCCTTCCAAATGGACATTTCTATTCCTGCCTTCCCCATGTTTTCCAGCCTTTGTATTGGATTGGCAAAGGCAGAAGCAAAGTCTAAGCAAGGGGTAGACGGTGGTGTTTAGTGTGAGCACAGATCTTGGTGCTCAGAGATCACATAAAGTTCAGTTTGCTATTCCCAGGCTCTGTTTCTACCTGGAAATACTTCCACAGAATAGTTTCTTAGTATTTGGACAGTGTGGGGAAGAGTCTATCCCAATCACCAATCCCCAATCACAGTGTGGGAACAAGTAATTTATTATAAAAGTACATTCCTTTCTAAATTAACTCAAAAAGAAGATGAAAGACAACTGGTGCAGAAGCAACATGGATGTTTCCTAGGAAAAAAAGCTTTAAACTTTGGCCCACATACTGTCATTGTATAATTGTTTTTGATTGATTATATGATGTATGTAAATTTTTAAAAATTTGTCCCATTTCCTTAGCTTCATACCTGGCAACAGTATGGAAATAAGTCATAGAGTTGTAGAATGAAAGAATTGTTTAGGTTGGAAAAGTCCTTTAAGATCATCAAGTCCAACAATAAGCCCAGAAATGCCAAGTCCACCACTAAACCAAGTCCCTCAGTACCACATCTACACAAATTCTAAATATCCCCAGGGATGGTGACTCCACCACTTCCCTGGGCAGCCAGTTCCGATATCTGCCCACATTTTCAGTGAAGAAATTTTCCCTAATATCTAATCTAAACCTCCCCTGACACAACTTGAGGCCATTTCCTTTTGTCCTGTCACTTGCTACGTGGGAGAGGAGACTGACCCCCACCTGGCTTTTAACCTCCTTTCGGGGGGTTATAGTGAGTGAGAAGGTTCACCCTTGCCTGTCTGTTACAGTAGTAGCCAGATTAAGTTCTAGTTGGGTTTTGGTCCTTCTAATTTTCTCCTGGAGTTCCAGCCAAAGCTCTCTGTTCATCCAGGCCAATCTTCTTCCCTGCCAGCTTGTGTTTTGGGACATGGGAACAGCTGCCCCTTCTACTTTAGGGTGTCCTGCTTAAAGAAAATCCAGCCTTCCTGGATTCCTCTGCCCTTCAGGAATGCTTCACAAGGGAATCTCTCAACCATCTCCTAAAGTGGCAAAAATCTGCCCTGTGGAAATCCAAGGCAGTGGTTTTTCTGACTGCTCTCCTCGCTTCTCCAAGAATCAGAACCTCTCTTGTTTCCTGGTCACTGTGCCCCAAACAGCCTCTGACCATCACATCCTTCTCCCTTCACTAACAGCAGGCACCTTCCCTAGCTGGGTCCTTCACCAGCTGTTAGGGAGCTCTCTTCCACAAACTCCAAGAATTTCCTAGATTGTTTCCTCTCTTCTGTGTTGCATTTCCAGCAGAATCTGGTAAGTGGAAATCCTCCGCAAGGACAAGGATTGTGAGACTTTTCCAAACTTGGTATAGAATATTTATATGGGAATAGACTCTTCCCTTTTGAATGCAACATAAATTTATTGGAGTTGTCTCAATAAAAACTGCTACATTTTTAAGGTAGATGAAATACAGTCTCAGAACAAATCCCACCACATTGTTACAGCCACTTTTGATGCTTTTTTTACAGCTAAAAGTGCATAGTGGAGACTTTTCTTTGTGATAACAGAACTCACCTCATTGCCATCACTCCTCTCTTTTTCTCATGACACTAAATGTTCAGTTAACCTTTGCAGCATTTTATGACAATTGACTCTTCCTTAAACCTCCAAAGCAAGACCCAGCCCTTGCGAAATGAGATAGAAATATTCGAATCTGATAATAATTTAAAAAATCCAATCCCAAGCTGACAAATAAGAGACAAAACCTCTCCTCCTTCTGGTTAGCCTGGCCAACATATGCAACTAATTCTCAGAGAGGTTTTTCTGGAAAACCAGTGACAAGATAGGTACTGTGGGCTAGCCCCGGGCAGTCAGCAGTGGCAGAACGCTTCACACAGCCTCATGTGTAAAGTTTCTGAACTGACACGAAGCTTAATGGAAGTGAACCCTGACAACTGTGGCCAACCGACTGTAAGTGACATTCCGGGTGCCTTGCCACTCCGCATCCTTCCCCTGCTTCCCCCCTGCCCCTCCTGCCTCTCCCCCTTGAAGGTGTCATGTCTCCTGTGGGGAGCCCTGATGCTGAAACGCCGTCCTGCTCTTTTTTCAGGGGATTTGCCGGCTCCCGGCTCAGCGGCGCGGATTCCTCAGGATGGGAGAGGACCCGGACTCACTTTTGGAAGGCAGTGACAAGCACAGGGATGGTCTGGCAAAGGGCAGGCTGAGATTGTCTATCTTACCCTCTGACCTGCTGTGCTTACTCCAACGTTACTAAAGGCAGAGGAAGCTGTTTGGGGGAGAAAACCCCCATCTCAAATGCTGAGAGTGTCTAGTAAGTCCCTTCAAAAACAAGCGGTTTTTTTGCATTTCATGCTTAAATCTGGATTTTAAAATTTGGGAGCTGACTTGAGCTGTCTCACTGCATCAATAAACAGCTTCGTGCGGAGTCTTTTTGAGCAGGCTTTCCCTTTGAAGGCAGGGAAATCAGCCCATTTGTATATAGCAAAGTATGGATCTCTCTACAGTGCTAATGCCTTGTAGCACATCGATCACTTACTTCTCCTCAGAGGGTTTGAAAGCACTTTGCAAACACTGGGAACAGCAGTAGGTGTGCAACAGAAGTCTCCTTTCGTTGGGTCTTGCACAAATGCATGAAAGCAAAGCCCTGTCCTCAAAAATGCACACTCTACATGGATAAGACAGGCAGAGTTGATAAGGACAAGAAATATGGGATGTTTAATGGAGGCTGTTATCGTGTGGGTGGTAGAATTATAAACAAGCACAATTCAGCTCTCAGGAGTGAAACCTGAAATTCTTGCTGCTAAACCACAGTTTGCCCTGGCCCTGCAATTCCTACACAAAATAACGATGCATCATTTCCCCAGACAGGAAAAATGAATGAAAACAGGTAAAACGGCTTTGTTTGGTTGTTGTTTTTTCTGAAAGAAAATCTCCTTCTTCTCTAATTATTATCTACTCCAGTTGCAGAATCCCAGCATAGTTTTATGAATTATTCCAGCATTTCACAGCAAAGTCATGGTCTCACAGTATTTGGAAATTGTTTTTCTTCAGGTGACTGCTCCAAAAATCTGAATATAGAGGGCTCTGAAAACCTGAGGACAATATATTAAATGCTGTGATTTGTAAAGATTTTTGAATGCTTAATTGTGACAATGTCAGCAACCAGGTCAGGTGCTTTGAAGGTGAGTGCAGGCCACAGCTCTCTGAAACCTGCCATTGTGAATGTAAACTCTGAGGGATTTATGGCCTCAAGCTGCACCTGGGAGACCATCAGCAAGAACTTCTTCACTGAAAGAGTGGTTAAACTTGGGAATAGGCTGCCCAAGGATGTGGTGCATTCACCATCCCATCCCTGGAAGAATTCAGAAATGACTGAATGTGGCACACGTGCTAGGTGGAGTTGCCACAGTGATGTTGGGTCCAAGATTGGACTCAATGACCTTGGAAGTCTCTTCCAACTTAATGAGTCGATGATTTTCTTCCTCCAGGTGTGGGCTTGGCTGCAAATCTGACAGTTTTGCACCCAATATACTCAGTAGCAATCAGTCATTTAGATCTATACCTATTCAAAGACAGACCCCTGCTGTTGGTCTAAAGATCAGAGAAAAATTGACAATAGGAATATAATAAATCATCGATAAATTACCCTCTTTTCAGTCACTATAACCCTGGTTTTAATATCTGGATTATTTCACTTATCTGCAGACACACTGTAAGCAGCATTAACACTGCTCTACATGCATGGGGTTGCTTTTTGAGAATGTAGGAAAGTCATGAAGGTGAAAATCCTGAGAGTTCAGTGAAATGATTAATGACTTATTATATAAAAGAAGCATTTAATCAATAAATTTGTAATGATCTTGGGCAAAACTTAACACAAAGTTAGGTTGTGTCCTTCCTGTAAACAGTGGTCTTCATTATGAAGTTACTAATGAGAATTGCCTCTATTTGAGGGGAAAGAAAGCCATAGTATACAGTCAGTATATGCAGAGTATACACCCCACCTGCAGAGCTGCCTCCAGCCCTGGGGCCCAGCAGAGGTAGGACAGGGAGCTGCTGGAGAGATCCAGAGGAGGCACCAGGATGATCAGAGGGATGGAGCAGCTCTGCTGTGAGGAAAGGCTGAGAGAGTTCAGATTGTTCAGCCTGGAGAAGAGAAGGCTTTGGGGTGACTTAATTGTGGCCGTCAGGACTTGCAGGAGCTACAGGAAAGATGGAGAGAGAGGTTTTACAAATGACAAGACAATAGGGAATGGCTTTAAAGCTAAAGAGAGTAGGTTTAGATTGCACCTGTGAGGGTGGTGAGGCCCTGGCACAGGCTGCCCAGAGAAGCTGTGGCTGCCCCTGGATCCCTGGAAGTGTCCAAGGCCAGCTTGGACAGGGGTTGGAGCAACCTGGGATAGTGGAAAGTGTCCCTGTCCGTGGGAAGGGGTCAGAACAAGATGATCTTTAAGGTCTTTTCCAGCCCAAACCATTCTGGGATTCCATGGTTCTAGACCCAGCAGAATGAAGAAGAAATGTAGAGGGGAAGGCTTATTAGAGGGCTTGAACCTATGCAGCTCATGTAATAAATATTACATCACAACTTTACCTTTTAAAAACATGTTGTCTATTAGAAAATAATTTTTAAGCAGAAGCTTTTTGGAGCAGATGCTCCCATACTCACTAAAAATGTGTGATTTTGGACACCTCTGACACCGCTGGGTGTCATTTTTCTCTATGTACTGGATTCCTTCTTCCACAGGAAGGACACTGCCTGGCAAACAGGAAAACTTTGTGAGTTACTGTGTGAACAGAACTATTTGTACTCAAAAATCTTTGGAGATGCAATGTAGATGTTTTATCCAAGGTGACATAAAGAATCAGTAGCAGAGATTGAAATTCAGCTTGAGTCTGCTGAGTCCAATTCAAGTGCCCAAACAACGAGACCACCTTTTCCAACTGATGTTGAATCTGTCATCTGAGACTTAAAATGTTTTGAGGTGACAGCAACTGACCCCAAAACCCCAGGTTTTATGTGAAAATATTTTCAAGTCTAAACAGTTATGTTAAATGAACCATTAAAAATTAAGCATTGAAATGAACTGACCTGAACAACGAACTAAAACATGCCTGAGGCATCAAACAGGTTTCTATTTTTTTTTCCTTTTATTTATGATGGGTGATGTGACAAAAGAATTCACTAAATTCTGAATACTAAATAAATTAGTCATAGCTCAAATGCCACTTCAATAATTTTTCCAGAGAACAACCACCACAGGAGCTTTTCCTCACTTGTGCCCCTTTGGCTCACCTGGTCTTTAAGATGACTCAAAAATGGAGAAAACTGAAAGACAGTGAAATATAAAGAGTCCAAATGCCAAATCCACCAAAACAGTTCATTATCTAAGATACAACTGGGTTAAAAGCTGGACACAAATGTCAGGAATTACATATACACCATTACACCTCCAATCAAAGGAGAATCTTTTTTTATATAGCATGATTAATGCCATAAGTATGCTATGCAGGTCCTTGTATTTTTGTCTCATTTTGTTTCTGCAATAAAAATATTTGCAGCTATGAATACTTTCTTCTGTGACATATTTCCCAATTTTTCCACTGTGAAGTAAAGTAAACCCAAAAGAAAATTATATTCAGAAGTGTTCAAGTGTCTGCACATGCCTTAAATCTCTTCTGCTGGTGATCAGTTCAGTAGAGAGAGTAGGGTGAGTCTGTGAGTTAGGAGTTGCTGCAGGGAGAGAAAGACAGGTGGAAGACTAGAGAAAACACAGACAGAAAGGAGGAAAATTAGAGCAGAAAGAACAAGGAGAAAACAGAAAAAAAAAAGAATGAGATGGGAGCAGATTCCCCCTTTGGGGCACAAATTTTCTTACTGGTTATAGCTGAGTAATTTATCAAATACAAATGCTGAAGAATTAAAATTACTCTTAAGGCCCACACCTACGCCTTGAAGCCTTTCCTAAATACTCCTGACATGATTTATTGCAAGGTGTGTGGCCCTTTCTTGTTGATGGAGAGGCAGCCATCTCCTGAGTTCTCCAGCATTAAACCTTCTCATGGATCCACAGGAAATAACTACGGATGGACACAACCAGGGTGTCCAAAGTCTTTATCCTGGCCTGCAAAACCTGTCTAAACAGGGATGTTGACTTGTGGAGTCAAAGTTTTGACTAAAAGAGCTCCCTTCTGCTATTCTTCCTGCATATTTCAGGAAAAATTGCATATTTTCTTTGACTATCATCTCTCTGCTTTAGTCCTTTCTTTCCCTGAATAGAAGAAAACCAACATTCTCACATAGCTTTAAAAATTGAAAGTGAGTTACAGAGGAAAGATAAATGGGTAGATGAATAATTTTTTAATTAATTGGTAGCTCATCTTTGTCAGTCTTTTCCTTCACAAGGCTCTTAGGGTTGTTTTTGTCCTTATCACATCTTTGTTGCTGTGCTGATCAGCTGGAGTGGAAGCTGTGTCTTATTCCATGGAATCATGGAAACATTAAGGTTGGAAAGACAGGCCAAGATCATCGAGTCTTTGACCAAAAAGTCCAGCCTTTGGAGGATTTGATTTGCAGCTGATCAGTGTGTTCAGCAGTTCTTCTGGAGCACTGCCCAAGGAGGTTTCATCTCCAGCAGGCACCGATATGAAGGTGAAAACTTCCCATCATTGTCAGGCAGGAAACTTCCACCTTGAGGCTTCAGAATGAGAGCTGATGTTGGTTTTATCTAACTACTGCAGTGAAGGGAGCTATAAAACACTGTATCCTCACCTTTTATTTAATTTCTTTTAAACTTGCATCAAAAGAAAAATGACTCATCACAAGGACTTCTCTGCTCCAGACAGATGAGTCACTCGCAGCCCTTGGGTGGATCCAAACTTCTTTGTGTTTTGTTCATCAGCTGGGAATTGTTTGAAGGGCTCAGAGTATAAAAGGGCCGTGATCCCATTCGCTCTGCATGTGTGCAATGGAAGAGGATGAAAGAAGAGAGTTGTTCCACAAGGATCTCTTTGGTGGGGAGAAAAAAGAGCTAGTGGGGAGCTCCATCTTTCAAAAGTTTTGCGATAATTTTCGGGTTTTGATAAAACATTGCAATTCACCTTCTCATTTTATTTGCCTTCATTGCACAAGATTACACCTGCTCTTCCATTAGCCCTTTGGTTCCACAACCTAAGCAAAATAGATCTATTTACCAGTACTTCTATTATTTACAATGTCCATTTTTACAAGGTGGTTTACATTGTGGCTCCTTTACACTTGGGGATATTCAAAAGCCCAGATGGACGTGATCTTGTGAAACTGGCTCTACATGTCCCTGTACGAGCAGGAGGACTGGACAAGGTGAACCCCAAAGGTTCCAACCTCAACCATTCCCTGCCTCTAGAACTCTGTGATTCCCAGCTTCAGAATTCAGTATTCATATAAAATCTTCCCTTTCCCATTTATTTCTTGGGCTGTGTTTTCTAAAGGGCCTTCTGGAGAAGCAAAGTTATTCTCTGGCATGTGACAGGTTACAAATAATCCCAGTCCTGCCTGGACTCATCCTGCTTTGAGCTGGATACACTCTGCCCAAGGAATGGGGCTGCCAAGTCCCTCCCCATGCTGTACAAAACAGCCTTGGTGAGGAATGTTTGGTGGGCTACAGTTTGTGACAGCTGTCCCCACTCCAGGGAGGTAAAACAGCCTCAAAGAGAATGAGAAATGCTCGAGGTCTCCTTCCCAAAGCTGTAAATGCTTCCCATCACTCCAGCCACCTCCCACCAAAAAAGCTGAGTGTCTTGACAGAGAAATTTGAAATCTTGGCAACCTTCCATGGAGGAATCTTTAAGGAGCCTCAAAACTGCCCTTGGGCAAATCCTCTTTTCATAGTCAAAATAATAATAATTAATGAAATTCCACAGTATTCAGAAAAAAGCCAATGCTTTTAGAAAATCTCCAGGCTGCCATTTCCAATTATAAATTGCCATATCCAGTAACATCATCCTGATAAAGTGGAAAGCTGATCTGTACAGGCAAGCAAGGATGCATCTAAAGTTGAGATAATATCAGCACCTCTCCCTGAAGATATAAAATAAACTGCATCATTTTATTAGATTAACATATTAAAATAAAACTTAACATCTCTGCCACTTCACCCAAACTAATGCAAAGGAGCTTAATATTTGATTATTAGATTCATCTCACTGTTTGGAGATGATGATTAACTCTTTCCAATGAGAAGACACCTGATAACTCAGTCTAACTGTCTGATATATGATTCCTAAAGTAAATAATTTTCTGAAAATAGAGACGAAGAAAGGAAATAAACAGGAAAAGCATTAAAATTCAGAGTGAAGTGGGGTTCTCATTTTAACAAAATGCTCTTTTTTTTAGAAGTTTTAGAAGCAAACTGCTCTTTGCCCCTCTAATTGTTAATGTACTGTGAAATCATTCACAAGGTCGGATTATGTCATCATTCAGGACTGCCATGATAAAATCCAGTGGTTTTTAATGTACATTCGTAGTGCCTAGAACATATTGAAGAACTTTACAGCACTGTAAATTTGACCTATACGTTTTTCAAAAATTTCATATGATGTTCCAACCTTCAAACTGTGGAATGAATTGATTCTGATGTGGCAGATTAAAAAAAGAGACATAATTCAGTTAGATGTAAAATTTATCTGAAATAAGGCAGTTGGCTTTTGTGGAAAGAGTAGAGAAGTGTGTCTAATGAGATAATAGATGCTGTTTGTAGAATTGAAATATTTTACCTGAAATCTCTAATATTTGCCCGAAAGTATTAGAATTTTTAACCTTTATTTTTCTTCTCTGCTTTTCCTCTAATCTCAAAATTATAATTTATGTTTGCAAAAGGCCTTCTCATCAATGTCGTATTATTGCTTCTCCAAAACATTTGCAACATAACTTTTTTTTTTCAGGGAATATGTCCACAATGACAAATCATATGACATCCTTGCCATAATGAAGTTAGGAATCAGTATTTCAATTTCTTTACTGAAGTTTTAAAATCAAAGGGATTTTTTTTACATGTAAGATGTAAAATTAGGGGGAGAAAGGAAAACATGCTCTTCCTTCTGGACTTTCAGTAGGTTAGTCCAGAGTTCATCAGCATAACCTGCTTGTTTTTCTGTACTTCCTAAATAGGGGAAAAAAAATCTATTAACTTTATTCGTTTCTATTTTTTTTTTAAATTTATGAGACAAGCTTTTCTTCAAAAATTGTTGTGAACTTGAAGGACTGCTCCACTTCAGTTCTGTCATCGCAGCGTTTTGTTCAGACCAGCTACTGTAGAACTCAGAGCGGGTCAGTTCTGACTGAAGCCCTTGGTCCCAGGCCATTCCTGCTGCTTCTGGCACTGAGGAATCATAGTCACAGAACGGTTTGGGGTTGGAAGGGAAATTAAAGATGGTCTGGTTTCAAACCTCCTGCCACGGGCGGGGACACCTTCCACGAGAGTGCCATGGGTTAACCCCAGCCATCAACCAGGCACCATGGAGTCACCCGCTCACTTCCCCACCAGCAGGATAAAGGAGAGAATTGGGAGGGCCAAAGCTGCAAAACTCATGGATTGAGATAA
Organism: Nicator chloris; assembly: GCA_013400495.1. Classification (NCBI taxonomy): domain Eukaryota; kingdom Metazoa; phylum Chordata; class Aves; order Passeriformes; family Pycnonotidae; genus Nicator; species Nicator chloris. The sequence goes on along the minus strand of WAAE01026707.1, from coordinate 18,941 downwards.
AAACAGTTCAATAGCAAAAGAAAAAACCACAGATGTAAGCAAAGCAAAACAAGGAATTAACTGACTGCTTTCCAAGGGCCAGGCAAGCGTTCAGCCATTTCCAAGAGGGCAAGACCCCATCACGAGTAACAGGGATTTGGGAAGACAAACATCATCACTCCAAATATCCCTCCTTCCTCCTTTTTCCTCTCAGTTTGTATACTGAGCATGATGTCACATGGTCTGGAATATCCCTTGGGTCCCAGGGGTCACCTGTCCTGTCTGTCTCCTCCCTTTCCCATGCACCCCCAGACTCCTTGCCAGCATGGCTGTACAAGAAGCACAAAAGGCCTTGGCTCTGTGTGAGCCCTGCTCAGCAATAACAAAAACATCTCTATATTATCACCACTGTGTTCTGCACTAATCCCAAACACAGCCCCACGCCAGATACTGTAAAGAAAATTAACTCTACCCCAGCCAAAATCAGCTCAGGTTGTTCCAAACCCTGTCTAGCCTGGCCTCAGACATTTCCAGGGATGGAGCAGCCACAGCTTCTCTGGGCAACCTGTGCCAGGGCCTCACCACCCCCACAGGGAAGAATTTTTTCCCAATATCCAATCTAAACCTACTCTTGTTAACAGTTCCTCTTCACATTCCTTGCAGGAGCCTTGCCCAAGCTGTGACTGGGCAACTCTCACCAGCCTCACCACCATGCCAGGTTATCGCCAATTCCAACTCCTGGATCAGGCTTACATCTTAAGAGATGAACATTTCCCTCTGGGAAGGCAAAGGTTGTCCCACGTTGATATTCCTGAGGGTAAATACTCGTGCCAGTGTCAAAGTGGTCAGAGTTGCCCTCTGTGAGATAGAGAACATCCAGGGATCAGCTCCAGAAGGAATCTACAATGAGAAATGTGCTGCTTTTAGAGACCTAAACTGAGCTGAGGCAAATCCTGCCCCACCAACATGAAATGATCACTTTGAATACAGTGGCTTCTTATAAACCAACATGCAGTTGTGAACACGTCTTTTTCTAAAAAAAAAAAAAATACAAAAATTAGGTGTTTTTTTCTTCCCTTAGAAAGGAACTGAATTCCTGTATAGTTGATTAATGTTTATTAGCAGTATTGCCTTTTGTCCCTTTTCTACTTAGTGAAAAAGCAAAGAAGCAATTCTCTATCATACCCTTGTACCCCAGCCACTGTTTTTGTCTAATATACAGGAAAAATGAGACAATCTAATTCACAAATACTTTTAAAAACAGTGGAGGGTCTCCATTAATTGTAATTTGAACATGTCCTTTTGTCCCAAAGTTAAGATATGTCACCCTCGTAGAAATGTGCTTGTAGAGGGATGATTTATAAATCATTCAGTAACAGACAATGTTACAACTAAAGCAGTGGGAGTTTTGAAATACCTACATCAGATTAGGCTTGTGTTTATTTCAAAAAAAGCTCTGATCTACTTTGGATTTTTGGCAGGCACAACATGAGCCCAACATGAACTACTGCAAATCAAAGCCTTTTTTGAAAGTCAAACTTGGAATGCTTCCAATCTCAATTAAAAACATTTGATGTCTTTTTGACTTCAATTTTTAAAAAATATTTTTGTTCTTCTTATTTACCCTGTCCAGACCTGTCCATAACAAAGATCCCACCAGGAACTAATGAAATTGAAAATATTTTTGTATTTCCTTTATTTGTGGCTCCTTTTTAAAACTTATTTTTCCTCTGTGATAATACTTTAATAAACAAATTAAAAGAGAAAAACATTCACAGCCATCCATTTAAATTAGTCAAGATTAACATTTCATATGCATTAAATAGCTTATCTCAGACAGAAGTGGCAGCAGAAAAGATAGAAATCAGGCAGCATTCAAAATCATGAAAGCTATTCAATGAAAGTTTTCATAGCTTTTCTCCCTCATCCTTCCAAGATTATGATACACAAATTATTATGAATAACTCAGCTGCATTTGTGTGGTCTAATACAAATCCACTAGCAAAAGAGCTACCATTTAAAGTTAAAAAAACACCTAATACACCAACTTTTTTTGTTAGATAATACATATAAATATCAGTTGAAGATACGCTGAAAAAACATGTTCCATCCTAGAAAACACGCTGCAGCTCTGGGCTCAGGCTCTCTAAGCTCTGTGATTTGCATAGTTTGCTACAATGGCCATTAGTGTTCCATAAATGTTATCTCACAGGTGCAAAGCCTCAGCCAGTCTTCACTTGGATTGTGTTGACACAGGGTTGCAGCGAGATGCAACGTTAACCATCCTTCAACAGAATTTAAAGGTGTTTATTTCTGGACTTGATCCATATCTGTCTCAGCATTTTGTAGCTTGACTTGCCACGTTCAGTGACATTCAGTAAATACCTCAGTGAAGTGAATGTCACATAATTTCAGGATATGTTCTTGGCTCTGAGCAGCCCAGACTTACCTAAGCCTTGTCATAGCTCTGTCAAATTTCAGAGCACGACACGTTTCTGTGATAGACCCTGCACAAAACCCTGCAGTGAAAGGAACTTACTGAAACTTTCCCAGTATTTCTGTCTGATTATTTTCTGAATCGGGGAAGCAAAAAGAGAAGTTTTCAAAATGTAGAGGAGATGTGAGACCCAGGAATGTGCAGTTTCATGACAAGGTATCTTGGCTTCAAAAACCTCAGTCTAAGTGCACCTGTGTGAGAGGCATTTGTTACCTAAAACTTTATATATTTTAAATGCCAGTGCTCAAACTGCCACGAGAGAGGTGAGCTGACTTGTAGCACAGTCACAAGAGTGAGAGTCAGTTAAATTTCTGGCTCAATTCTGAGTTTTGTTATTCTAGACGTGGTCTGTAGCACATGATTCATCTCATCACTGTCCTACCAATTAACTACAAATTGCTTACCCTGACAAGGTGTCATTCAGCTCCATGCTGAGGAAGCCACATTTCAGGGTCTACAGAGCAGCAGTACAGGTCTCCATACACAAATGAGGTGACAAAGCTCCTTTTGCAGCCAATGTAGACCAGATAAACACCACCAATAAAGAAGATTCTTTTTCCTTATAACAGCATTTTAAGGTGTTCTTCCTGACCTTTGGTTACCCTCCAAAAGAATTCTGATCCCTCCTAGATCCTTTTATTGTTTCTGCTGATTGTGGGAGGGTTTGTGTGTCTTAGGGCACTATATTCCTATTACTAGGAAAATAACTCATCTTCTTACAATTCTCTGTGACCTTTTTGAAGTTTAGACATTTCATGTCTAAATTTGTCATCCCTGCCAAGCAGGGTCTGCAAACTAGGTCTAAATCTCAACCTCCCATCCTGATAACCAGATGATAAGGACCAGTATCTCCAGATCAACAAATCTTTAGCTACTCAGTCCTGTGGACAAGCCAAAGGAAAGCAATCTTTGCAGAACCACAGATGATATAAAGTTCTGCAGCCATGGATTATCCAGTTGGGTTATGTGATAAGTGACAGAGGCTGTCACTCACAGATTTGCACTGTGGTTTCTCTTGTCCTGTTGCCTGGCACCTCCTCAGCCCCACCTCTGATCTGCAGACCACCTTTGTGCAGTGCCACCAAGCCTGAAAAGTCCATGGCATTGAGCTGCCAAAATATATTCAAAGGAATTCAAGCTGAAGCTTGGATAAATTGGGGTTTATCACAACACTCCTTGTTTGCTCTTTTGTGGCAGCCCACATGGCAGGAGGATAAAAATTTCATGGCAGTGGCAGTCATTAGGAGCTCATTAGATGTCATTAGAAAGTCAGTTGTTTTTATGGCCGTTATTTCTAAATCTTTGCTAATCTCCACTGTTTTAACATAGATAAGGAAATAATGATATCTTTTTATGAAGACAAGGTATTAGGGATTAGTCTACATTATCCATAGCTTAGAATAAAAGATGAACCAGGTGACTCCTTTTTCTTTTCCTTAAAGTTTGAAGTAAAAACTACCTGAAATAGTCTTATGTTGCTATACTTTGGCTCTTTCTTTTATCACCCAATTCTTCTTCTGAGTCTTTTTTTTCATGCTTGCCTTTCAATATCTCTTTGCAGCATTCCAGCTACATATTTGAATATTGCAAAAGCTGTGAGTAAAACATTAGAACAAGAGAACACCAGATAAAAATTCCCATTTGTGGATACAAACATCCTTAAATTGTCATTATATATTTTGATGATTTCTTAGCCTGTGGGTGCTATCACTATAATTTGCAGTGTATAAGTTTTAATAAGTCAATTATAAATGTAATGTATGCTGAAAATATCACCACGGTAGCAGCTTAATAAACAGAGCCTTTTTTTTAATCTTATCCTCAAAACAGAGTTAATGTACCGCTCTTCTAATTTATAATCAAAATGCAAAACAAAATTCAGCTTAACAGTTATAGTGTAGCTGAGGTGCTTCATATCATTAAATTGAAATACCTGAAGGCAAATCTGTCTCTGACTGTAAAAGACACTAACCAGCTACATGTATATACGTGGATAATTCACATATTTGTGTCTGCATATGCATGTATCTGCATTTACTTCTACCTTATCTGCATTTACTTCTACCTACATTTTTTAGATAGTTAGGAAACATATATACACATATTCCTCTGGAGTATATGGTTTCTCAGTAAGGCACAAAGTTTATAGCAGGATGAATTTGTCATATCCACATGGCTCTAGTGCAAAAAAGGCATTTTGTAGAATGTATGCTGAAATCTGGTTCTTAATAAGGTACAACAAAACCCCAAGGAAACTCACTCAGAGAGTCTCAGCCTTACATGAACATTATTATTATTATTTTTCTAATTCCCACAGCAGTCAAACCTATGTTCCTAGAGGGTGTTACAGTCATAACCCATCTTCCTAAAGTGCCTGGATTCTCTACATAGCCAACACTTCTGCCTTGGGAAAGGCCAGGTGTGTCCCTGACAGCCAGGTAAATGGAATAATAACCTTATAGAAAGCCTGAATCCTTGTTGATATCTTTCATTTTAGATAGTTAGTCATCTAGAAATGAGAGGTCTGCTCTATGTTATTCATTTAAGCTACTTCTCATCAGTGCAAGAAAGATTAAATTTCCAAAAGATTAATATTTCCATCTCTTTTGAGAAACCTGAAAGCCGAAGTTGCCTGGAGTGCTGATTTCTCTCTGCTAATTACACAGGAATCTTTGGTGATTAATGTAAGCTGCGTGCTTAAAACCGAGGTTGCTGCACTCCTTTAATTCCTTCGTCCACAGTGGTACAGGGATGATCTGCTACACAGCAAGTTCAGGATATTACATGAGTAACCCTTTGTATTAAATATATGTCAGCTAATGGGAAATCAGACTTGTTCTTTTAACACTCAAGATGCTTGATAAAAATTTAGTTTCACTGATGACTTCTGAAAATAACAAAATTACATGAAAGCATAATTCACATAAGTTTGCTCAACCCCCTTCAATGACTTCTTAGTTGTTATTTATAACACAGGCACGTGCATAAACAGTATTTACTGGGAGGCAGCAGTATGAACTTGTGGCAGATGTTAAACCCAAAAGATGCATCATGCATTCTCCACAGAAAAGTAATTTTATTTCCCATTGCTTGGAGTGCTGATCCTATTCCCATTACCATGATTAACCAGTGTCCACTTTGAGTCCAGTAACATGATATTCTTTTCATAGTTAATTGCTTTTAAAGGATTGTGTGGGAAAATTTGACTTCGGGTGAATGCATGAAATTACCATTTGTTGTAAGATGGAGGCAAGTGAGAGGGATGTCAGCTGGTGACATGGATATGCTCTCCAAAAACATCTGGAAAACCTTGGTTGATTTCAGTTTCGACTTAAACCCAGGGAAAGGGCTGTAGCAGAAAGAAGAAAGCAACGGAACAGTTCCAGATATCACCACTGAGCTGGTCTTTCCTCCCCTCAGACTGGTGTCTCCTAAACCCTAAAGGCAGGATTCAGATAACGGTGTGACTTGGAAATGACCTTAAAGATCATATAGTTCCAGCTCCCTGATATGGAAGGGATCAAGTGATCTCATATTAGACATTCATATGATACTTGTCAACTTCTAACCAGATTATTTCTTTTAGGAAATCTTTCCTTTATAAAGGGAAAAGGAGTACTTTTAAGACAGAATTCATATGATGTATTACAAATGTCTGCTTTAAGATAAGATTAATAGGAAACTGAAAAAGCCAATTTCTCTCCTTTATAGGAGACATAACCTCAAAAACCCTCAAGATATCAATGCCTATACTCAATCCCTCTTCAGGGTGTAACTTGTCATGTTCTCAGAATGCTTTTCTGTGCTATTTGTCTTGCTCAGTACAGCCAGGTACCTATGCTCCCCTTTTTAGATGCATCTGTGATGCAGAGCAACAAAGGTGTAGCACAGCATGCCAGCATTCTCTGGGAATCAGTAGGAGAGTCCAAACCCTACCTTTGTTTTCCAGGAAATTTTTAAAGTTCTAGCTCATGGACTACATCTCCTTTTTCTTTGGAAAGCGTTTAGAAGATGACCAAGATTTGGATGTGTGGGTAATTTTCCTTGTGTGCAACAAGAAATAAGAAAGTTGTTGGGGTTGCAGGGCCAGAGGGAATGTCCTGACTCAGAAGGCTGGCCATGAACATGACCAACACCATCTCCTTTCCATCAGTTTTCAGCACCTGAGGGAGAAACAAGACATTGGGAACAATATTGCTCTTTTATTTTATGAAAATAGTAGTAACACCCCTGTACCACAGGGAGTGGCCGAGCAATTTCACATCCAGTGTGACTAAAAAGCGTGATACTTCATGAAAGGGAGACACATTTTATGACCTATTCTCAGTTTTGGTTGGTGTTACATGAGGAAGATGCACTAGATACTTGTTGACTGCCCCTGGAAGTCTTCTCAAGCTGCATAGAGATAAATTGAATTGATAAAAACAAGAAATAGTTTTGAATCAAGATTGGACTCAGGAATTGCAGTGGCAGAATAGAAGGATTTTTAAAAATTATTTCTGCTATAGCTTCTGAAAAGATATTTTCATTTTTTGACTAATTTTTCTTTTTAACTGCCTTTATTTCAGTTTTCCACTTGTACTCGTTGAATCTGAACTTTTATGTGTCATATGAACAAAATGCATTTCAAATGCCATCTACACAGACCATCCAAAATGTGTTAGTCTACAACAGTCACTGGTGTCCTGTGCTAAGCAGCAAAATCTTTTGAAGGAAGGCAGAAGAGAAAACCCCAAACAGTTCAAATCAGAAAACATTTGCTCTGGCAGATCAAAGGAATTAAATGGAGAAGTAAAGGACATCACAAATTGCAAAATTCGAAACACATAGAAAAGTGGTTTTGAGTTCAGCTGGGGTAAAACACCCTCACTCTGTTCCCAATTCCCTGTTCAAAATCCTTGGACAGTAACCCAGTTTTTTGCCATCAAAAAAACCTCCTGTGAAGGCCCATTCAACATGTTCTGGTGAGAAGTTTTTCTTTCAAATGGATGAAATTCCTATGAGAGCCAAGGAAATTTATCAAGTATCTTTATTTATTGTCAAGACTAGAGGCAAAAAGTGGGCTCACCCAAGACAGGGTTAAACACAGAGATCTCTTGAGGGCTTTTATGTCTTGTCACTTTGTTTCTGACAGCCAAAGAGCTTGAATAGCCCAGACTTTTGCTCTCATCCATGTCCTCAGCAGAGGCAGCAAGCCCAGCTCCTGAGCCCTCAGTCTAGATGATGTTATCCTCAGCTTTAGGAAACCTTTCTGTTTTCCCTATGCAGAGATAACTTTACTCCACCTCAGTGATAATTTCAGCCTACTCGGACCAAAAAAATAACCTGCTAAGAAATAAGTGAGGACGTGAGTGCCAAGACTCACAGATCATTACTTTTCCTGTCCACTCCTCTCCTCCTCTCGGCTTACCTTAAGCTTACATGGAAATCTGGAGAACTTAATAAGAGATATCAGAGATAATATTTTCCGACACTTGCAAAGCGTGCCTTGCCTTCCAGACAGGATTTCCTCAGTCTGCTCAGTTCTAGATAGGAAACCATCCTTCGGTCTGCCACTACCACTCAGGCACAACAAGGGAGAAAGGGGCATTACACAGAACATTTTCCACTGCTGTGCCGTATCTCATTTACTCTTGCTACTGAAATACACAGCCTCTAATTAGCTCGTCCAGCTCCGCTCTTTCTTTTTTTAATCTGAGACGGAAAAAGAAAAAAAAAAAAAAGTAATTTATTACTGACTAACGTTCATTAAAACTTGTAACTAGTTTGTTTATTGAAACCAGACGGCATTTCCTCCCCTTTCCAACCTGCCACTGTGTTGGTATATTCGCATATAAGGCATCAATAATTATACAATGCATTACAAATGAGCTTTTAAAGCCAGGATGCAAATTAGGAATGTAAATGTGGCTTCTAAATTGGCTATGTTAATATGAAATATGATTCTTTCTAATAGAGTGGGAGTAAGCCCCAGTGGTATTGATCTTTTCCCTTTTCTGCTCGAAACCCCCGAGTTAAGCAGCAGTGTCTTTTCACCTCCCCTCGCTGAGACTCATCTGGTCAAGTCGAACTCTTTCCTCTTATTTGCCTGTGCTGAGCCATGAGCACTAAATGAAGCGAGTAATTTGGTGCATTGTTGGGGGGGACGGGAGGAGGGGGACCGGGGAAGGGGGGCAGCTGACAGTGAATGGTGTCAGCTGCAGAGGCAGCAGAAAAAGCCGACATCTTAATAAAACAGCCTCGGGCAAAATCCCATTAAAGCCTTCAGAAGCTTGTTTCCCTGCAGTTGAGCAGGTAGGCGTCGTGCACTGCGTGGCAGCCCTGAGTGCTCTCTGGGAGCCCAGTTCAAAAAAAAAAAAAAAATTAATAAAAAAATAGGGGGAGAAAAAATTGAGTGCTTTTTTTTCCACCTCCCCCCCTTCCCAATCTAAATCATCCACCAGCCTCTGCTCCTCGGAGTCATTTGCAAGGCAGAGAGGGAGGGAGGGAGGGCGAGGGAGCGCGCAGAGAGCGTGTGCGCCTTGATGTGCGGGGACGGAGCGCCGGAGCAGCGGCGGGCGCGGCTGCCGAGCGCCGCTCGCCCATTAAGGCTGCAGCGCAGACCTCGGGCTGACCTTTGGAGAGCGGAGGGAACGGGGGGACACGGGCAGAATGACAATGAGCAGCCACGGGGCAGCGCTGCCCGCCCGCCGCAGCCGCCGGCCCGGCGGGACGGGACGGGACAAGGCTGAGAACAATGGGAGAGGGCAAAACTCTCCTCTCCGAATCTCTGCTGTTCTAGCCTTAATTCCTGATGGATACCCGTGAGGAGAAATTGGTGCCTTAGGATTTCAGCTGTTATATTTTTCATGTATTTGTAATCCTGCGGTTCTTTAGTGTATAATGCTAAACTCCATATAGAGTGTTAGCTGCTGCTCTCCCAGTTTTGGTCAGACAAAGTCCAGTCTAGGCCTGGGTATCAAGGACACCTCACTGTCTCAGGCACTGAGAAATGTAAACAAAAGTAGGTTGGGGAGCAGCAAACTTGGGGTAAATTACTTCATTACTTGGAGCTGTAATTGGAAGATTAACCCCCAATATGCAAATGGATCAAACTTACTAAAGTATGAAAACCCATGACCTGCAGTCCATTTTTTGGGTGTAGACCCTGGGGGGGCTTCATCTGCCCTAAATGTACCTGAAGGCTCTTCAATAAATAGAACCACTTTTTATTCTTTTAACTTTGTCTAGCCTGTTTTGAGGTAGTCCCAAAAGGCATCGAAACACCCCACGCATGTTTTGCTTGAATGAGCAGTGGATGGACATAATTCAGACACCACAATGCCAGGGACTGGACAGGACAAGCACACAGAGACAAGGAGATCACCTATGTCCTTCAGCAATCATGACTTCAATAAGCAAAAATACCCAGACACAATTAAAATGCACAATTAAATTATTTTTCAACCCCCTTTTCAGCCTGGAGATGCCTCCTCAGTGCCACACACATCCTTTGCTTGATGATGCATCTTCTTCATAGATGAGTTCTGGGTGTATGGACTTCTGGAGCATTTCTAGACACTTTATACACAAGTTTTAATTGCAGAGATCTGGTGGATATTGACAGTTCAATACACAGGGAGGAACAATTCTGCCTGACTCACACCATCATGCAGCTGATCTGACTCTAATAAAGCATGGCAGCCTCCTAAACAGATAGAGGATGCACTTTGTACATTTGAAAGACCAGTCAGGTCTCTTAAGAGAATACAGTCTGCTTTGGCTCAAGATCACTGTACCTCTGCATTGTATATTTAATGTTTGATGGGTGTCTGGCTGGAAAAAAAATTGAGGCTTTCTTAAGTTAAATCAATTTTATCTGTTCTGTCAAAACCATTTGGGCTTGTGAATGACCCTGTACTGAAAGAATATCCTCAGTCATCTGGAACTTGGTGCAGCAGCTTTTGTTCAGCTATCAATCATTTCTGCTGAGGGCAAAGAAACAAGAAGTGTGCTCGGCTCTTATTTTAGCCAAAAACTACAGTTAAATCTGTGCACATTCTGACTTCATTTCCCTCTCTGTAAATCAGCAAGACTAAGAGCCAAGCTTTTGCTTTGCCCAGCCTCTGCCATAGGTTGTAATATCCAGGGAAGTACCAGAAGGAATAATAAGATTTCTGACAAGGAGAAGACTCAATCTATTATGGCTAAATTACCTTGATTTAGCCAGAACCGTGAGATCAAGTTGAGCCACCAGCTGGGTACATTTCTTCAGTAGGAGCTTCTCTATACTTCAATTTTTCCCTGGAGCTCAGCTAGAAAAATCTCAAATAATTCGTGTACTCTGAATTCCTACTTCTTTTTTCCCTCTGTTCTTTACCATCTTTATTCAATCTTTATCAATTCCTCATTTTCCCTATTTCCTTGCCATCCTTGCTTTTTGTTTTAAAACCTGCCTTTCTACTCTGGAAAGTCCCAAAGCATTTTCCAGCCTGCAGTTTTAAAGTTTGATTCCCCCATGAGTGCAGATCCAGTGGCAGAAGTTGAATGAATGGGATTATTCCCTCACCTCTGAAATGCAGCCACTTCTGAGGTAGAGCACTGCAGCCACTCTGTCTTCAACATGTGCCCTGGGTCTCTGGAGAGGGAATGAAGGATAACCTTTCCACCTGAAAGTACCTTTCTTAGGTAAGCTGAATATAACTTGGAATCAAGCCAGAACACCACAGTTAACACTTCTTTCTGAGCATAGCCTGGGATTATGACCAGAAATGTCAGAACATTCCTTTGATGTCTTTCTATTGGACCTGTAAATGGAAACTGCAAAAATTTCATCCTCCTTTTATATGTGTGTGTATTTATTGCAACTGTGTGTGTGTCTGTGTATGTCTGTGTACACTCCAAGATTTTGGAAGCAGAGCCCTCTGAAAAGACAAAGAGATTCAAACAACCAGAAAGGAATTCTTTCACAAAGGTAATCTTTTTAGTTCATTCATGTTCCAGTGGATCTCATCATATTTGCAATGCTTTCTAATACCTCTGAGGAAAACCAAATAAAACTGTGTGGTACAGGCCCAGTAAGGGCTTCCTTTTCACAGTGTTCTGCAGTGAGATATTGTTATTTTGATGATGTGACAGTAGACACACTGTACCTTCATCTCCTCTTTTTGGGTCTTTTGCTGGTCATGGATTGTTTCTACAATTCAGCCAAACTAAAACTCATTTAAATATCAATAAATCTACCTGTCCTACATGTCTGTTAATGCTTTCTTTTGTATAAACCCAATTCCCTTGCCCTTGTACAAGCTCTCTGGGTCCCTAACATCATCTACATCTGTGTCTGCAGAAGTTCAGCTTCAGAGAGAATTTCTCTGCCTCCTACCTGAAGCTCCGTGGCCAACACAATGAAGTCCTTTAAGTTTGCAGAAGAGACCATGAAAGGGTCAAGAATGAAGTAAATTCAGAGAAGATGCCACTTCAGGCCTCAAGATTGGATGCCTCACTTGGATTAAAAGATGCCACTCCCATGCCTTGTACTGTCTTGCTGAATCATGTGATCAAGTCACCATCTCATGCATTACCTTGAGAGACACTGGTGAAAAAAAAGCAATGTTTGAGGTTCTACAAGTTTTTCTGAAATTTTGTGGTGAGGTGTTTTTGCTCAACCAATGCAGAAGATCTCCAGATCTGACTTTCTGAAATTCATATAAAGTTTGCCCCAGACAACCACTGAAGAGAGCAAGGTCTTCTTTTGGGAGCAGCAGTTACCTTTACATGGGAAACATCAGCAGCAAGATTGTGACAATGACATTTTTTTTTCCTATGTGAGTTAGAACATTGAGATTCTGGATTTTTGACCCAGCTGCAACAAGAATCAGGAAAATTCTAGCATAGCTTTCCAGCCTTTCTTTTTTTTTTTTTTCCCCTCCAATATCACATAAAGAGTAGAGAAGTGAGAAGTAAATCTATCTTTGATATGTCCATTGGATTGACCTTTATATTAAACTCGTTGTTATCTAGTTCATTTGATCTCCAAAGGGTGCAGGAAAATGTAGTTAATTGGTTCAAAACTCTTGCAAATAAGGAACCCTAACAGTGGCTGAGATGTAAAAAGGACAAGCAAAATTTGTTGTTTTTCCACTTTCATCAGTGCAGTAGCGTGTTTGCTACTGACAAAAGGCCCAAAACAGCAAAAGGAAATCTGGCATCAATAGAGGGAACAATACTGGGTGAGTCAGGATACAGAGCCTTGTTTTTCCTTAGATCTGTCAAACACACTCTTGTGTGTCTATGTGCACAGGCATAAATACATCTGTATGCAAAAATATGTAATGGCCTGTCTGTTATGTGTTTGTATACATTTGAATCAGGTGTAAACACCAAAGCTGTGAGGGTGCATTTGCATATTCAGGTACGCTTATTTCTTGAAAAGCCACCAAACCCCCTCCTCTCTGTGTTCATGCTTCCACACTGACATGCATGAGAGAACACACTTCTCCTCCTGTTTTTCCTTGTCAGAACACACTTTAAAAGAAAATATGGAATTTGGTATTCCATCCTGGTGGAGAACTTGAATCCACAGTGCTATTTTATTTATTTTTTTTTTTAAGTGTAATCAACAAAGAGAAACTGTTCCAATTTTTTTCAGCTGCTTGTGTTAATTCCTGTGATGATTTCTTTGAAGTGTCCCTAAGGAGGTGTCTCTCAAGTGTGTAGTCCCTCACTGAGTTACCACCAGGGTTCTGTATTTGAGGAAAGTGTAACAAAAAATTAATGCAGCTCTGTCCTGACCCAACAGAGATATGAGAAGGAGCAGAACTATGATTATGTGATCTCTTAGTGTGCTACAGTTGTTAAAACCACAAATAAATTGTCAGGTTGCATAAAGAAAGAGGTACCTCAAATAAAACTTTCCTGCATCACAAATACTAAGGATTTAGTTTGCTGCATGAATTTTAAGTACATATTTCCATGGTCTATTTCCACTGAAGTCAAAGATAAATCTTTCACACTCCTCTGTATTTCTCAGAATGTAAAAAAATCCCATTGAATTCACAGGATGTATATGAGCAAATATTTAAGCTTCTATACACCCTTCTTTATCAGGATCAAAGCCTAAAGTCAAATCTCATTTCCAAAAAGCTTCTTACCTTGAAAATCAAAGCAGATTTAGTGTAAAAGAAATTCTCATTATTGCCTTCTCTTTCCATTCAGCTGTGAAATAACCCATATCTCTTGGAAAAAAAATAGGTTTTGGACACAAAAATCTTCCAGAAGAAGGAAGATGAGGAACACAGACCTGTATGAGATCCTGTTTGTCTCAAGACAAGACAATGAATCTGTGATTTCTTAATTATAGTGTAAGATACTCTACTTTACACATATACACCTACAAACTCTTAATCAAAACATTTTTCTACTACACCTCATTTGTTTTTCTGTCTTTAAGATGTCACCTTAAGCTGATGTTCTAAACTAAGGAATTCTGTTCTGAACAATGCTCAATATTTGAGCCATTTTTATCTTGTCATATTTACCTCCTGCCTTCCATATATATTTTAAGAGGGTTTTTTTTTCCAGGGTCTCCTGTGAAAACTCTTTCATGGTTTTGGCAGGAGAATTTCCTGGTGTGAAGTGTGTTTTGGGTAGCACAGGAAGGAACTGTTCTCACCATTCTCATCAAGTTGCATCAGCCTTGGGGCTAATACCTGCAGGTTGCTCCTTTGCTAGTACATTAGTGTCAGGATAATGGAATCCAGTGCCAAAATTAACTGTTTATAGAAATAAATAATTAGAGCAGTCATTGGCATCTTTTGGCATGGACCAGCTTGCACTCACCCCCTTCAAACAGTGAGTGCTGTGGTTGGTCTCAGCACAATTCCAGAGGAGCAGAAGGGTGACACCAGTCTATTTTTTAAAGATAAAAGAGGTTAATAAACGTGACCACAGAGGAAGTTCTGGCAGTTTCAGTTTACTGGGAGAGACTCTTCTTAAATTCCATTCCAATGCTTTGACCTATCCTATCTGACTGCCTGCCAGAGGGGGCTTTGCCTCCACTGCTCCCAAACGCTGCTCAAACCCCACGTGCAAATCAGATCCCAGCCATGGTTTTGCTGGGAAAGGCCCAGGGTGGATTTTGAGGACAGATAGACATGCAGGAGTCTCTGTTTACTCACATGGATATGAAGATGTTTAAATAAATATGTCCTCATCCAGAATGGAATTTTACAGTGCAACCTGGATGCAAACAAATAGAAGAAAAATGAAAAACTTTTTTGGCATTCACGTTTGTTTTGGGTATAGGGATGTTAGAATGAAAAAAATAACTGCATTTGAATTCATAAATTCAAACAGCATTTTGTTGGAGTGTTTTCCTGTGTATAGGCAAAGTAAGCACGTGAATTCATACCCTCCACTGAGCAATGCCTATACAGTTACCGTAGAGCAATTTTGCCTTCTGACTAGTTAGGGGTAATTCTATTTTGGTTTATAAAGTCAACGGAGCATAACATTGTCACAGGATAGTGGTCTCCCACTGCTACCTCGTTTAAGCAATCAAGCAAAAAATAAAGCACATGTTACACCTTGTAATGTATTTCTCATTCTTGTATCCTTACACTATTTTCATTGTCATAATGATCCAATACGTCTTTATCTGCTTGGACTTTTTATATAAGTTAGCTTCTCTCTAAGGTTTACAAATTAATAATTTAACCAACAGCCATGTACTATATATTACTTTTTCACCCAGAAGCACAGCCTTCCTGAGTTACAGTCCACAGAAGAGAGTTCAGCTACAAGAGAAGTGGCCTACATCTGGCAGCAAACCTGGGCTGCCTGATCCGTGCTGTGTCAGCTGAGCCTCAGTGGCTGTGCTCTTCCCAAAAGAGTGACTTCCACAGACTGTTCCTGACACACACGAGAGCAGGAAGGCACCTGAGGCTGGTGTTCAGCAGGATTCCAGGGAAATAGCGTGTGACTCTCTGGTAGGAAATGAGAAATGAGATCAACCCTTCTCCCACTCGACTGAAAAAATGCGAGGGTGGGTTTATGCTTAAAGTATTTGATGCAGATCAAAATGACTGTGCTGAATCCTTGGTTTAGCCCTGTGAGACTTTGGGTGAGAGACTTTGCTTCAGACGCACTTAGGATGATGCTAAAACATGCCAAAACCTATGAAAAATTTCTAAAAGTCAAAAAAGCCTAAATATTTTCTAAAAGTCTAAAAGCCATTAGAAGTTATGGTTCTCTTTTGCTTTATTACCATTATGAAATAATTGCAAGGTGAAAAAAAGAGTAATTTTTCTTTCTCTGATTTTCTATCTAGATGGAAAACATCATTGCTGACACACTTCATGCTACTACACATTCATATTAATCTCTCTCACAAGCAGTTCACAAAGGTGCTGCTGAGGCAGTATAACCAACTAATAGGAATCTACATTCACAGTTTCAAAGTGAAGATGTGGAGTCTCAGTTAAGTTTCTTGAACACCAATGCCTGCAATGAAATTCTAAATACCTTACAGTGTTCTACTTCTCCTCCATCCAGCAGAAGGGTATAAAACTCATCCATGTCCTGCATCACAGATGTCACCCTGTTGGTGTTTCAGCCATCCTTGGTCTTTTCAAATGGCACCAAATGTCAGTGCAGAGTCAGTCCTTGGTGTACTCTCAATTTGTTCATCAATCAAGACAGACAGAACCTTTTTCCTGAAATCTTAATATAATTTGGCTTTGTTACTCTCTTCTGGTGGTGTCATTAGTGTGTTATAATTTCATAGATTGCTTTAAAAAGTGTTCAGGGCTATACCTCCTGACTTTGTTCTTAAAGCCTTAAGGAGAATAAAATTACAAAATCTTGCTATGAGGGTGGTGAGGCCCTGGCACAGGTTGCCCAGAGAAGCTGTGGCTGCCCCATCCCTGGAAGTGTCCAAGGCCAGGCTGGATGGGGCTTGGAGCAACTTGGAATAGTAGAATGTGTCCCTGTCCATGGCAGTGGGTTGGAATGAGATGATCTTTCATGTCCCTTCCAACACAAACCATTCTATGATGTTTGACTATTCTGTGGTACAGTGGCAATAGTTGTAGATATGCTGCCAGAATTTTTTTTTTTTTTTATCTTGGATGGAATTGGGGAACCTGGGAAATCTGAAAAGTCATTTAATGTTTTGTGCTGTAAATGGAATGAACTTTTGTTTTGCATTTTATGCAGTATGTTACACATAAGAAACTTTACCCTGAGCAGTACTCTTGAGGAGGGGAGAGAGAAGGCTGATGAAAGAAACACCGACTTGTTGCAAACTATACTTTTATTTCAGTAGGAAATAGAAGAGGGAAATTTCAGTTCTCCGTGTCCAGTCTGCAAAATTTTATTCCTTTAAGCTGCACCAGGATATGAGGAGTGCATGGGAATTAACAATCTGATATAACTTCAGAAATGTCCTTTGAAGAAAGGTCTGTTCCAGATGATCATCCAAGATTCCTTCCAACCTAAATGGTTCTATGACTGAATTATTTTTCTTTCTCCACTCGGGAGCTCTGTAGTGAATTAACATATATGTGGTACTGATGATCTAGAGCCTGAGCCCAGAAACAAAACAAGGAGTCAGTCAAATTAACTGCAGCATTAAGATGAAAAAAAATCTTTTGTCAAGTTCATTGTTTTCTTTGTACATCTACAGCAGAATTGCCATATTTTGATCCCTTTTTCAGCCAAGAGCTCAATGGAGGTCAATGTAACTCTGAGCTGTATTACAAGGGTTTTAACCCAGTTTCCAAGGCTAACTACATATGCAAGTCACAGACTCTCGATTTTGTACTGAAAAACCCAAGATTTATTTTTTTTCTCTGTCAGAAGCCAGGACACTAATCCGGGAAAAAGAAAAAAAAGTATTGATCCCATACCTATTAATTTAAAAATATGTGGTTTTGAACTCAAGCTGGCTTTGAGGAAGCTGTAATGAATACGAGTCACGATCCAGCATACTTTGCTTCTTTTGAGTAATGCCCTTTTCCATAGGAACTGTGAAAGGGGAAAAAAATATCTTCTTTTGCGGTTATTCTTTCTTATTTATATACACACTCTGGGGCAAATGACTTTCCTGTCACTGGAGGGACATCAAAAAGCAAAGCAATTGCAAATTTCTCACAGAGCTGAACTTCCTGGAATACTTTACTTGGCTTCCAGAAAATATTATTTAATAAAGTGGTTTCTTAGTTTCAGTTGCTCCTTGAGGCAGGTGGAACTGAGAAATAGCTAAAGGGTGGTTCCATAACTAAAGAATTGTCTAGAGTATTTTATCTTGATTTTTTTAAGTATTCAGATCTGTCTTCTCAGACTCGTTTACTATTAGTTGGACTTCCTGCTGATATTTTTTATATATTTTTTTAATTCCTGGCTTGAAATAGCATAAGTGAGACTTGTTGTCAAGAAATTATCAATGCTACTATTTTGCTTTTTTTGCCTTTTTATTTTGTATTGGGTATTTTGAGACCAACGTTTTGAGTTCATCTGAAAATCTTAGCTGCACAAGAAGTCTTAAGAATTTAAATGTGTTTGGCTTACTACTAATATCTATTCATAATCAGGAGATGGGAGAGAGATTTTTATTTGTTTCTATTTCATCCCTTGAACATTAACATCAGGCCTGATTCAGCATCTATTGTGTGATAATTCAAGAGGTGAAAATCCATTTAATATTGGTTATGATAAATCGCTAGTAAATTGAGGGAGATTTTTTTCCTCCACAAGGTTATATAAAGTTAATGCTAGCTAGAAAATGACAATATTAAACACTGCCAGAGAAAATTGTTACAGCGGACAAACATTTATCTCATAGGCTGAAAAATTTTTTCAGGCAAAACCTGCTCCCCTCTTACTAAGCTTTGGCTTTAAAAAAATAATTTTTCTGATTGGAGGTAATGCTCTCCAATGCTGTTCAATAATTTGAAAAAACAGAAGAAAATAATAATAAAGGAACTTTACAAAATTTTTCCCGGAAATATATTTATTTCTGTTCTGGAAGATTATTGCATGGCCCTATGGGAGCAATGGGATGGGCACTTCTGGAGTCCCATGCACCCTTTGGAACAGACCATGTCATCCATAAAGTATGAAAACCTTACTACTTGGTAAGTGGTGATGGGATTTCTGTGGCTTCTCAGAAGATCAAATCCAACTCTGTTACCAAATAGGATTGCACAGCCTAGCCAAGACTTATGAGTAAGTTAAGACTTCTGTATTTGGATCATAAAATAAGGGTTTTGTGCAGCCCCCTGCAAAGTTTGGGATTGTCAATTTTTTACCTTCAATAGAGTATGATTATATTACCCTGTCCTGTCTTTTTTTCACCAATAATTTCAGCCTTGCCCTAGGCCAGTAGACCACCTTCAAATAATTTTTGGCTTTAGTGTCCAAGTGACAGAAAAGGAAGAGTTCTTTCATTCCTGCAAGGTATATATATATACTCTACTAGCAACATATA
>WAAE01026706.1:0-11057 GCA_013400495.1 Nicator chloris | reverse complement strand
TTTTGAGGTTTTTTGGTTTATTTTTTTGTTATTCATATTTCCTAAAATTACAATGCCTTGAAATCCTATGTGCAACATCTGAACCATTCAAACAGACCAATGTATATCTTAGTTTATTTTGTAATATATTCTACTGCATTAAATGGTGGACTTACACTGGAATGCTCTGATCAAGTGGTGATAAGGTTGCTGTAGTCCCACCAGTACATTAATAACCAAACTTGCTTGAAGTCCTAACAATTGTTATTTCTTCTTATAACTTAGCTATGGAAACTCACCTGTAAAAGGTAAATAAACTAATTTTTTAAATGGTATGTCTGCTACAGCAAAACATTTGACTCTAAAACTTTCCACCTTATGCAGGATTGGCAGTAAAGTTTTGGAGGAAATTCACCACATCACTGTCCAAAAAGCAAAATTTCTCTTTCAGAAGGACCATTCGTAATGAATGTAACAGGTTTTACTGTTATTTAAGAGTGGGAATGAGCATTTTCCAGAAGAGTAATGAAGCAGAATGTTGAGCAGAAGACAGAAAGTAAGTTTATTTCCTGAGACTGTGTCTGATAATACTGTCCTGATGCTGCAGATAAGTGAGCTATGCTCAGCACAGAGCTACGCACAAGACATAGCTCAGTGGGTAATATCCATGGAGTCTAGAAAGCAGGAGATGTCAGAAACAGAAGCTAAAAATAATCTGAGGAAAGGATAGGGTTTCTAATGCTTCATGCCTGGGACACTATAAAGACACCATCAAGACACCAGGTTTCAGTGTAGCAATTTAAAATGGAATAGACTAGCTCCTGGTGGAAAGAATCTGTTCCCCTTCTTTAAAGATAAATTACTTTAAATCATATGAATTTCACTAAGTATGGCAGCTTATGTTTAAAAGATCCTTTGGAGATGAGACCCAGATTTAGTGGAGATGTTCTAATGAAATTAATACATTTTCAACTTCTTTTCTAGAAATAAGTGATATTGGACCAAGACTGCAGAAATGTGAGAGGGACAGCAAGGGAGAGAGAGTGGGATAATTGCATAATCTGTTTCTCCCAAAGTGGCTGAAGCCACTGAATAGGAAACCATTACTACTGAGCAGTTGATGTCTGTCTATCATGGCAAGGAGCTGAGCAGTATCAGTTGTTTCATCATGCTAACTGCTATATTAACATTTAAGTTTTTCCTCAATCTGGCAGACAATGGGGAAATCCAAGGGCAAAGGATTGAATACAATAATAAATATAATGAAGTTAATTTGACATTTCTAGTAAGAAGTGATCATGACTACACTGTCCAGATTAAAAAAAGTCATAATTCTGCTTTCCTATACAATACCACCACAGGAGGGATATATCTCTTTTTAATATCCAAATTTGAGTGGAAATCATTGCACTTAGATTATCCTGGGTTAACATTGTTGACACAATCATTTGGGAATAGATGAAGCTTTGCAGGAAACCAAATATGAATGAGATGAGATCAATAAAATTCTTTCAAATAAACAAATACTTCTGAGGATCTAAGCACTTTGAAGGAGGATTGATGATCATAGTCCTTGCAACAATTACACCCTTTAAATCTAGCTACTGATTTTAAACAGAATCATCAAGTATTCCAAAGACTGTTTCAGTTTCTTGTGCAAAGCTATGTAATGGATGTTAAGAGGATAACCCAAGAAAATATTAGATGATGGTGTTCAAAATAACAAGATGCAGCTGATACAATAGAAGGGAGGGAATCCATCCAGAGCGGAGTGGGCCTATGGGAATCTCATGACATTCTGCAAATCATGGTGCAAGGTGCTGCACCTGGATAAGGGCAATCCCATAAGCACTGAGTGAGAGAAGAAGTCGCCGAGAACAGCCTTGTGGATAAAGACCCAGAGGTTCTGGTGGACGACAATAGGTCCTGAGCCAATATTGTGCATTCACAGCCCAGAAAGCCAACTATATCCTTGGCTGCATCAAAGCAGCATATCCAGGAGTTTAAGGGAGGAGATTCTGTCCCTCTACTCTGCTCTGTGAGACCCTACCAGAAGTGTTGCATCCAGCTCTGGAATCCCTAACATAACAAAGATGTAAAACTGTTAGAATGTTGCAGGATGTAGAACTGTTAGAGGGCCACGAAGATGATCAGAGGTCTGGAAAACCTCTCCTACGAGGACAGGCTGAGACACATGGGGTTGTTCAGCCTGGAGAAAAAATGATCCAGGGAGAACTTACAGCACCTTCCAGTATGAAAATGAGGCTTATAAAAAATGGGAAGATTGCTTTTTGCACAATATATAGTGATAGGACAAGTGGGAACGGTTTTAAACTAAAAAGGAGAGGATTAGATATTAAGAAGAAATTCTTCACAGTGAGAGTTGTGAGGCACTGGTTGCCCAGAAAAGTTGTGGATGCCCCATCCCTGGAACTGTTTGAGGCCAGGTTAATGGAGCCCCAAGCAACCTGATCTAGTGGATGGTATCCATGCCCATGGAGGAGGGATTGGAGCTAGATGATCTGCAAGTCCCCTTCCAAACCAGACCAGACCAGACCAGACCAGACCAGACCAGACCAGACCAGACCAAACCAAACCAAACCAAACCATTCTATGTTTGAGTGCTCAGTTGATGTTCCTTGCTTTCAACAAAGATGTACAGAACCAGCTTGAATGTGTTCTTTGGGAAGATTTGTAAAGGGACTGTTTATTTATTCATTGGATGAACCTTAGGCAGGTGCAAAATATCTTCTAGGTCTGACCTGTGGTATTGACCAGAATTTAAAAGCTTTAAGATTTATTTAGACTTTTCTGAACTGTAACAAACACAGGAATGTGATCAATGTGGCTGTATACAAAATGCCAAGAAAATAACTACTTTTAGACATTTTCTTTCTTTACAGAGCATATTTGCTTATGAGTGCCAATGAGTAAATGTTCAAGAAAACAACTATGCCTCATTAACATTTAACCCCCAAATAAGTGTGATCTCAGAGCTAAAAAAGTCTGTACCACTATTCTGGTCTGTTTTTAAAAGACAGCCTGAACCAGAGAATGAATGTTATTTGTTAGGATTATATCCCTTGTGCTCTGGGGAATAAAATGTATCTGAGAGTTGTTTCTCCCATTTGATGGAAAGGAAATATTAATGAGTAGGTCAGAGTCTTTGAGAAATTGATTCCATTTAGCTGGCCTAACACAGATAGCACTTTAGCAAAGTGTTACATTAATAGTCTATCCCTTTAGCCTTCCTGTTTTCTTGTGGAGGCAGGTGCCACTGTTTTCCTATTACTTCAAACAAATGTAATTAAGCTATGGTTCAGCGATTTGACTTTATGAGGCAGACTTTGATTCTTTTTTTCTGGGCTGAATCTGCTAAGTTGCTAAGGTTTTTTTGTCTCTTTAAACAAGATCAGGATCTAGCTTCACATGTCTCAACCTTGAGGAAACTGCTCAGTGATGAAAGCAGATAATTGTTATTTGTTTCCAGATGACTCTTCAGTAAAAACTACCTAATAACTGGATAGTTTCTGAAATGAATGGGCAGGAGCTTCCTTTCTCCTTTAATGCCTTCTTTCAAATCAGCTCTTTGGGGTAGGGGGCCCGACGGGTCACGGGCACGCCGCCGCAGCCACCAGGAGCGAAGCTGAAGAGGAGGTGTGCAGCTTTGTCCTCGAGTCGGGCAGAGCTGGAGCGTCCGTCCTCGCGACAGCACTGGACTGCTTGCTTTGGGCTCGAGGATCTACGGCCTCACCCAGGTTGGTATCTGTATAAGTCAGAGCGAGAGGTCAGACAATTTAAACAGCATTATCGGGTAGGCTTCCTTATTCCCAGTCTCTTGGTGTCCTTTGAGTTGTCGGGGTCGGTGTCAGTTTGCTGTTTGAGGGCGATTCTCGGCCTTCTCCAGCCTTCTCCAGCTCCTTCATTTGCATCTTCAGTCTCTCGCTAGGCCTCACGGTCCTGGCAGCCATCTTGGGAGCTGTCGGTAGGGTGGTGCTGGCGGCCATGTTGGGAGCCGCGGCCCAGGCAGCACTCGATGGGAGGAGGATACATTAACAAAGGAATCAACAATCACAACATTTCTTACAATCATAAACCAAAAGATAGGGATACAACATGTAACAGGGTAAGTCATCATCTTTAATTAACACACTTACTTAACTGATAACTTAGTGATAGAGGTGAAAAAAAAAATTTCTTGGGGGTTCATCCACTTCAGTTTCGGTTATCTAGGTATCTGTATAAGTAAATGAACATCTCTTGCAAATCACAGGTTTGACTTGTCAGGAAATACACGAAGACTTGTAGCTGAACTGTAATAGAGAAGGTTATTCATGGATTCACAGTATTATTGCAAATCATTCTACTGCCTCATCTATATTTGGCTACCTTTTTTTTAACCACATATCAAATAGATACCTAGAAAAGCACAGCTATTGTGGTAGGACAGACTTCATTGAATACCATTCCAGATACAGGAGGAGTGGTGTTAGGCAACATGCCTGCATTGCATGGTAATCCCAGCAGTCATTCCTGTACAGGCACCTTAACTCTACCTGTGTCCTCCCTCGGCCTGAGAGCAAAGATGTTGTCATGTTTCACAAGGCTCAGGGAGATGGTTTTTTCTGCATCCAGTTTACAGTATAAACAAAACCTCAAAGTTTCAGAACTGGATCGGATCCTTCTTGCAAATTTCTTCTTACCCAGAAAGCAACAATTTTTTTGGTCTACAAGGACCACTAGAATTGCTGTAAGGGGCAGGTTGTCAGAAGAAAGTATAAGGAAGTACTACAAAATTTCATAACAGTCAGGGTAGGCAAAAGAAAGTGCTAGAGCTTTGAAGAGAAGCAGAGTAGGGGGGCTGCAACACAGGAAAAAAGTGCTCCTGCAGCTGAGAGGAGTGACTAGGTGCTCTTATGCTCTTGAGTCTAGATCCAGAGATTTTACCTAGTCTGGTGACAGAAAGAATTGCAAAACCCACTGACAGTCCCTTCTGTCCCTCCTTTACTAATTGATTTAACAATGAAAGAATCTCCCTCTGAGGCAGCTGTGTCATTAGCTCAGATACTGTCTGCTCATCTGCTGGAATTAATAGTTAAAGCATCCTGAAGCTCTGTGTGGGTTTATGTATTGAAAATTTATTTTTAAATTTAGGAGAAAGGGAAGAAATTGTAAGTGCTATTAGGGATGAGAAGGCAAACACTTCAAAGCTCGGAATTACCAGTATTTGAGGCAATAGCAAGTAATCATGTAGTAGGTAATCATGAAGATTATATCAAAATACATGTGCAGGAGGGAGTCAATTAGGTTTGCTTAAGCAACTTTGCACAGTGTGTTTTTTTTTTCCTGAGTAGAGCACTGGGTTTTGAAACCTGAAGGATCTTTAAATATAAGCAATCATAACCAATATTACAGTAATGCCTAATCTTGGCATCCTGCTAAGATACTAATTCCTAGTGATATGCTCTATCAATGATTTCTGCAGATGGAGTTTTGTTAAAGTATTTTTTCCTTATATAAATTTAAAATTTTCTGCCTTTCACTGTTATCTTTACCTCTTTATTCTTATGAAGAGTACCATGCAGGAGGTGCTTGATGTATGTTTTTCTGTTACAAATATTCTTTTACATACATCTATCTTATTTTGAATCTATACAGCTCCAACTCTCTCAGTTTCTCATGTGGTTTTATGAGCTGACATCCCTAGTAGGTAAACAGAGCTTTTTTTACAGTCTCTATGCCTTTCCAGAAAACTTAAAATTATGTTCAACATTGAAAATTGATAAACTGCTCAGGATGTCACAGCAAAAAAATAAAGTCATGATAGATGTAGGAAAAAGAAAAGGACAGATAGAAGACAGGGCAATTTTCTCTCTTTCTGAAAAAGAGGGGGGAAAGGCATGGTTTGCAATGGCAAAATATAACAGGCAGTGACAGGAAATGTTGAATATTCAGCCATATAAATGTCCCAGAGTTCTCACTGCATGTTCATATACTTCTGTTCTTCCACCTGCCTTTCCCACTATATCATACAGATGATTTATAACGAGATGACAGTCACCTTTACTGTGTTAGTCCATGCTGGCACAATATTGAATGACTTTCAAACTCTTTAGTCCTGAGTGGCTTCAGCTATTGTGGTGCAGAAGTATCACCAATATTGCAGACAGCAGGTTGAGCGAGATGATTACCCTTGAGTGTTCAGTGCCCATGAAACCACAGCTGGAGTGCTGTGGAAGGAGTCTAGTGGAGGTCCTCCAGAAGGGGTGAGGACTGGAGCATGTGGTACATAGAAAAAGCCTGGGCAAGCTAGGTCTTTTCCGGCTCAGAAAGGAGATTGAGGTAAGACCATATTGTAATTTATGGTTATAGGAGGAAATAGGGAAGATGTAGTCAGACCTGAAGGTGCAGAGTGGTAGAAATGAGAGTCAGAAGCTGGAAAACGGGAAATTCTGACTGTAGCAAAGGAAAATATTCACCATGGAGACAATGAAATATTGGAACAGATTGACTGGTAAGGTTGTGGGATCTGTGTCCTGGGAGAGATTCAAATCCTGACTTGATAAAGCCCTGAGCAATTTGACTTCATGGACTTTTAGCGGGGTTTGAATTACCCATATCCTCTTCAAATTCAACTATTCCAGAGATTTGTGTGGGATCCAATAGATAGACTCCAGTGGTCAAGAAAAAAAATTGATTTCCCAAGATTTACACTAAAAAATCCAAACAGTTCATACACTAAGTTATTGATATCCACTTAGAATTGAATAGAAAATGTGCAATCAAATAAAAATATAAAAAATATGTTTTCATATCAAAATCTTTTGCAGGAACAACCAACATTTGTTTCTAACACATTTTAAGAGTTTGTCAGCATGCCCTCTTATTATGAAATCCTTTCGTATCATCTAAAGACGCAATTCTTGATATTTAGGGTTTTTCCGGTGCATTTTGGGGGCATATTATTCTGCATTAATACCACATGTAGCAAATAAATAATTTTGGTATTATCCTAAGAGATTTTGTCTGTTAGCTACTTTTTGTGTGTGTGGTCTTGTATGTCTGGTGAATTGTTTCTCTGGAATCATACAATATGTTCCCAAAATACACCATAAAAATAACATAATCATGATGTTATCTGTTCTGTTACAAAGCATTTGACAATATTGTGTTTATTGCTAAATACAGCCTCAAGGACCTCATGAGAGTGCCAAACAAGTAAGGTGTTTTCAATTAAGGACATCATCTCAGTGCTCAGTAAACACAGAAGATTATTTATGTATGAGCTTGATGTTAGAAAATGTGTAGCAGAATCATGCAGTTCAGCTTTCGTTTGGGTGTAACTAAAAGCAACAAAGACAACTACACAAAGACAACAAGCACAACTATAAAAGCAATTATGTCTATCATAAACCTAGGTCGTAGATAGTTAGTTCATTTTGTATTGTTCATAATGTATGGGTATTCCTAATGATTCCATTAGAGTTCAAATAACAGAATTCAGCACAAATGTGCTTCTACTGAGCAGTAGAAACACAATTTCTCTGGAACTGCAGCTGCTGTAGTTGAAGATTAGGCTCTTACTATCCCTTAGGGAGATGACTGTCTCTGCCAGCTGACTTAGTTTTTATACTGCCAGCGATTTATTAGATTGCTTTGCTCTTAAGTGTGATAATAGGCCTTATGCTTAGCAAGGTTTAGAGACTTCCAGTGCATTAATATTTTATGGCAATGACAGTCAAGACACATTTTGTTTACCTAACAAGACAAGCCAAGCTACAGCTGATGTGTACTGGAGATTAGATTTAACCGGTAGGAACTCTGCCAATTATGTCTTTAATGCTTTGCAATGATTTTTATAATTGTAATCTAATAATTTACATATTTGATGCATCAGCATTTTGTTGCACTACTGTTTTGTGTGACTCAAGTGCTATAGAAACCTTTTGTCTGTAGCCATTTTACTCAGTCCTTCGGTATAGATATATTTTCTTTGGATAGTTTATTCAATCAGATATAACAACATTTGGAGGTTGAGAAAACTCCCACCTAGGATCCCATATAAACCTGCTTGGGGAATTCAGTTTACAATGAAATTGATTGAATGTTTCAATCTTGTGAACATAAACCCTAGTTGCTGTGCTTGTTCTGTATAATGGTCAAAACAGTACCCTGGTTTGCTGTCACCCAGTTTCAGTGACAGTGATAGCTTTTGCTGCCCAAATAAATATTTCACATGAAGAAGTTCTGTCCTGATTTCTTTTTGCTTCTTCTCAACAAAGCAGATTTATCAGCTATTAGTGGTGGAAGACAGAGTGAAGACAGTGGGCCAGGTGTTTGGCATTGATTCACTGTTATCTGCAAAAAGCTCCAGGGAGAGGGCTGGGCATATTTACCAAGCAATTGCATATGGAAGGGTTTGATGTCTCAATTACTTAGGCTCAAGTATATCAGAAGATGTTAGATGTAGGTTCAGAAGTACTGATGTTAGCAGTTGTACGGTTTCAGATGCCAATATGTGGTGCTTGTGGCAAGGGATAGAAAAAGGTCAGTCATACAGCTTTCGTTATGAAATGTGTTGGTCTGTGGTTTTATACGTTTAACTTCTCATTGCATCAAGTTTTAAATGGAATTTGTAAGATTTGAGTTCAGATAGTTCCTCAAAAACATCTAAAGAAAAAAATTCTCTGTAGAAGTTCAAAGTTATTAGCCACAGGCTAATAATAGAGTAAGAAGTTGCAACAGATCTATATTGTTTCTGAGGATAATTTTTAATTGACTGCTGGTGTGCTTTGGGGTTTTCTCTTTGGTTTTTGTTTCTTTTGGTTTTGGTTTTGTTGTTGTTGTTGTTGTTTTTGTGGGTTTTGTTTGTTTGTATTTATATATATATATAAAATAATGATTTTTTATTTTAGTGGTCCAGAAACTGATCCTGGAATATATATATTCATAATAACATAGAGAGCAAATGAGACTTCCAGTCTGCAGCCCAGTGATGGCTGGTGAGCTGAGCATTGTAGTTTCTCAACTGTAATGATTTGCAGGATGTGCAATGTGCTACTGCCTCTTCCCAGATGTCCTTGTAGGTGAATCTGTAGTAAGCTGTGATCTTAACCCCAGAGAGTCCCAGTGGAGTTGTCTGTGTGCTGGTCAAGAGGAAATTGATCACATACAAACGGGCACACATCTGACACAGCAATAATAAGGGTGGGTGTGTGCACATGGAGGCACAAGACAAATTTCAGATAAAGTGAAAATAATAGTAATAGTAATAATTTTCTCTGCTAAAGTAATTCTTTTGTCTCAGTGAAATTTGGCTTGAACATTATATGTTCTTTTGGCAAACCTCTTGGGATGCACAGGCAGAGTAAGAGATATGATCAAACACAGAAATAATTATGAAGTCTGCCTGTCATTCAACAAGCCTTACAACACAATTACCAACCATCTCATTTATAAATAGCAGGGAGATAGATAGGATTTTCAGTTTCATAGCAAGTTCAAAAAAAAGAGAAAACCCAAAAACCTGCAGTAGGCTGCCAAAATTATGATTGCAGGAGCAAATTTTTTATCAAAACTCTGTTTTGACAATGGCTGGTGGGGTTGAATACTCCAGTTTTTCAACTTCATTTGTCACCTGTTTGTGTGCACAGCTTGCTAAGGATGGTTAGATGTCTGGTTCCCTGTGTTTCTGGCACTGTGGAGGTTTGTGGCCTGCAGGATGCTCAAATACAGCCTGTGGGAGTGCAGTGTAGCAGTGAGGGTGGAAGCAAACCATGGATTTTCAGTGAATTTGAGCAGTCAGGCTTATCTTGTCAGTAGTACTAGCCTAAGTAATTGTCATGGTTGTGTGTACACTTATATTTTCCAGGGATGAAGATGTATGTAGATGTGAATGTCAATTAGGTGTGGCCTCCAGGCTCTTGGCAAGAGGCCAGTGTGACCACTGATGGCGAAAGATATGTGTTTTGCCTGTGGGGAATATGAAAGTGATTTTGGCTTGAGTGGCTTCAGGGACATCACTGCACTCAGCGTCCACCCAGATTCAACAAAAGAATGGTGAAAAGAGAAGGCATCAAACAATAGGTAAAAAGCTTTTGGATAGATGCTCCAGCTTCTGTTCTTTGTCTTTATGGAGTATCTGTAACACACCATGTAATCTCTGTACTGGTGGTCTCTCCATGTACTCTTCAGGAATTTTCTAATGAGTACTATTCTACAATAGGTTTATTTTAACAGAAAAATATACTTTGTGCATACTTTAGGAAAGTATGTACTAATGTTTATTTGACAAACTGTACAGATTTATCCACTACGGCTTATATTTATGCACGTACTTCAAACATTCAGATAAGCAAATTTCTACTTACTCCATGTGTGGGAAGAATGTGTCATAAGTGATGTGGATAGAGGAGCCTAGCTCATATGAATTGTTTGTACTGAAAACGCTTTGTAAAAGTATCCTGAAAGTTTTTCTTTTTGTTCTCCCAATTTGGTATAGGGAAGGTTACCATATTGTTTAGCTAATCATCTGTTTAGACAAATATACAGATAATCACAGCGAATCGTAGGTTAGAGGTGACCTTTCAAAACACTGAAAACCTCTGAACAATACAGTCTACAGGCACCATTCTGAAAAGCAATTACACTTTGAAAATTATCATCTCTTTTTATACAGTCTGAACAGAGTTACAGTAAATAACAAATTTATCTTCAGTCTAGTTTTGCATGAATATTGTGAAAACTAGCAATTGAATTTATTTACTGTAGAAGTGGATTGAATATCTTATCAAGCTATTTTCACTTAGATTGAAATATAGCCTAAAGCAATAGTTTCCTTCCATTCTAATTAGTTTCTTTTCCTGGTTACCTCTAAGAAAGAAATGGAAGCAGTTAAAGAATGAAATAATTACTATATTTTATTTTTTTTATTTAGATTTATATTGTTTGATACTTAACCGCTGTGTTGCATGTACTTGTCAAAACATGAGGGATAATTAGTCCAAATATATGTGACCTTTACTTAAAATATTTGCAAATTGCGTCATCTAAATGTATATATGATATGAATTGAAAGA
>WAAE01026704.1:0-10176 GCA_013400495.1 Nicator chloris | reverse complement strand
GGGGATGGGGATGGGGAATGGGGCCGGGATGGGGCTGGCTCTCCCCATGGGACACTCAGTGGGAAAGAAACCAGCAGCTGAAGTGGCTCCTGTCCCTCTGCCCGTTCGGCCCAGCCCCCAGCACTCGTGGCAGGGCGGTGGTCGGGACCCCCGAGGTCCTTTGGGGACCCTCACTGCCTTTTGGGGACCCCCACTCCCCTTTGGGGTCCCCCTTCCCCTCTCCATTTCATTTTAAACCCCCACAATCCCACCCGGCGCCCCCTCCGCGGCTGCTCCCGCCCGATCCCGGGCAGGGAGCGGGGCCGGGGCCGGAGCTCTCGGGATATTCCCGGGGGATTTTTCCCCTGTCCAGCCGGGCCGGGGCCGGAGCTCTCGGGATATTCCCGGGGGATTTTTCCCCTGTCCAGCCGGGCCGGGGCCGGAGCTCTCGGGATATTCCCGGGGGATTTTTCCCCTGTCCAGCCGGGCCGGGGCCGGAGCTCTCGGGATATTCCCGGGGGATTTTTCCCCTGTCCAGCCGGGCCGGGGCCGGAGCTCTCGGGATATTCCCGGGGGATTTTTCCCCTGTCCAGCCGGGCCGGGGCCGGAGCTCTCGGGATATTCCCGGGGGATTTTTCCCCTGTCCAGCCGGGCCGGGGCCGGAGCTCTCGGGATATTCCCGGGGGATTTTTCCCCTTTCCAGCCGGGCCGGGGCCGGAGCTCCCGGGACGTTCCCGGGGGGATTTTCCCCCTTCCAGCCGCTGCCCCGTCTGCCGCCGGAGCCGGGCCCTGCGGGGGAGGCGAGTGAGTGGGCGAGCGGCGGCTGCGGCGAGCGCTGCGTCTGCCCGTGACCTTTTGGGGAGGAAAAAAAAGGGTTTTTTCCACCAGGTGGCTCGGTTTTCAGCAAGGATGGGGAAGGCGCGGCGGTGCTTTCCCCTCGGGGTCGGTTTTTGGGGGGGATGGTGCGGGGAGGGGAGAGGGACAGGGACAGGGACAGGGGCAGGGAGAGGAGCCTTTGGAGACGTCAAGGCCTGGCCAGGACCTTTGTCCAGGTGCGGATGGAGGGCGGAGAGCTGGATCAGGGAAGAGGAGGGAAAGGAATGTCCAGGAGGAGCCGGGAGTCGCTCCTCCACTCCAGCACAGATCCAACAGGAGCCCAGGTGCCAACCCAGAGCTCATCCCAGTGCCCTGGGGGCTCGGGAAAGGCTCAGCTCAGCCCCGGGGGGCTCAGGAAAGGCTGGGCTCAGCTCTGGGCGGCTCAGGAAAGGCTGGGCTCAGCTCTGGGCGGCTCAGGAAAGGCTGGGCTCAGCTCTGGGCGGCTCAGGAAAGGCTGGGCTCAGCTCTGGGCGGCTCAGGAAAGGCTGGGCTCAGCTCTGGGCGGCTCAGGAAAGGCTGGGCTCAGCTCTGGGCGGCTCAGGAAAGGCTGGGCTCAGCTCTGGGCGGCTCAGGAAAGGCTGGGCTCAGCTCTGGGCGGCTCAGGAAAGGCTGGGCTCAGCTCTGGGCGGCTCAGGAAAGGCTGGGCTCAGCTCTGGGCGGCTCAGGAAAGGCTGGGCTCAGCTCTGGGCGGCTCAGGAAAGGCTGGGCTCAGCTCTGGGGGGCTCCGGAAAGGCTGGGCTCAGCCCTGGAANTCTGGGGGGCTCAGGAAAGGCTGGGCTCAGTTCTGGGGGCCTCAGGAAGGGCTGGGCTCAGTTCTGGGGGGCTCAGGAAAGGCTCGGCTCAGCCCTGGAGGGGCTCAGGAAAGGCTGGGCTCAGCTCTGGGGGGCTCAGGAAAGGCTGGGCTCAGCGCTGGGGGGGTCAGGAAAGGCTCGGCTCAGCCCTGGGGGGATTCAGCTCAGCCCCGAGTGCTCCACACCGGCAGCAAACCGGGAACTCCGGAATTTGCGGTGCCACATCCTCCCAGCCCGATGCTGGGGAACTCCAGCGGCTCCACACCGGCACCGACCCCTCCAAAACGCACAAACCCCCTCCCCACGGCCGGGCCGGGGGTTGGCAGAGCTCCCGAAGGATCCCGGGGAGCTCTGCCAGGCTCTGGAGCAGCCCGGGGATGGCGCTGGGGCCCCAAAACGCCGGCACTCCCCAAAAAACGAGGGCAGGAAGCACCTGCAGGAGCTCGGGGGGCGGGGAGGAGGCTCAGCGCGCTCGGTTTGGCTTCTCCAGCTGCAGCGGGGGGAGCCCAAAATCGACAGAAGCGCTGGGCCACCGCTGCCCCGCTGGTTTTTCCCCCTTTGGAAGGGACCGGGATCTCTTGGCAGCTCCGGGAAAACGCTCCGAGGCGGGGACGGGAACACCGGGAGGGCTGCGGGATGAGGTTTGGGCAGGAATCCACCCGAACGAGCAATTGTCACATCCTGGCTGCTGCTGCTGCTGCTGGGGCGAGTCAGAGCTGAGGAACGGCCTCATTCTGGGCGAGGGACCCCAAAAAGGGGGCACAACCCCCAAAAAATCGAATAAATGTGGCACGGATGGAGGAGAATCCCCGAAATTAAATAAATGAGGCACGGATCGAGGAGAATCCTCAAAATTAAATAAATGAGGCATGGATCGAGGAGAATCCCTGAAATTAAATAAATGAGGCACAGATCGAGGAGAATCCCCGAAATTAAATAAAAGTGGTGTGGATCGAGGAGAATCCCCGAAATTAAATAAATGAGGCACGGATGGAGGAGAATCCCTGAAATTAAATAAATGTAGAATGGATTGAGGAAAACACCCTCCCAGGGCCAGGGGATCCAGGTTTTTAGGCAGGATTCACACACAGAGGGATGGGCTGTGGATTAAAATCCTGGATTCCCTGGGTTCCTCTCTCCAGAGGGATCCCGGGAAGGAGGAATCCCGGTTTTCAGGTGGGATTCACACATAGAGGGATGGGCTGTGGATTAAAATCCTGGATTCCCTGGGTTTCTCTCTCTACAGGGATTTCAAGGAGGGATCCAGGTTTTTAGGCAGGATTCACACACAGAAGGATGGGCTGTGGATTAAAATCCTGGATTCCCTGGGTTCCTCTCTCCAGAGGGATCCCGGGAAGGAGGAATCCCAGTTTTCAGACAGGATTCACACTTAGAGGGACAAGCTCTGCGCTGAAATCCTGGATTCCCCTGGGATCCCGGGAAGGAGAGATCCAGGTTTTTAGGATTCACAGACAATCTCTGAATAGAAATCCTGGATTCCCTGGGTTCTTCTCTCCAGGAGGATTCCAGGAAGGACAGATCCTGGTTTTTAAGCAGGATTCACACACAGTGGGATGGACTTGGGGTTGAAATCCTGGATTCCCTTGGGTTTCTTTCTCCAGGGGGAGCCCAGGGGGACCCCAGGAAGGAGGGATCCTGGATTTTGGGATTCACAGACGATCTGTGGACAGAAATCCTGGGATTCCCTTGGGTTTCTCTCTCCAGGGGAATCCCAAGAGGAAAGATCCTGGTTTCTAGGCAGGATGCACACACAGAGGGATGGGTTTGGAAGGAGGAAGGAGGGATCCTGGATTTTGGGATTCACAGATGATCTCTGGACAGAAATCCTGGGATTCCCTTGGGTTTCTCTCTCCAGGGGAATGCCAGGAAGGAAGGATCCTGGTTTCCAGGCAGGATTCACACACAGAGGGATGGATTTGGGATTGAAATCCTGGATTCCCTCTCCGGAGGGATCCCAGGAAGGAGCTGGAGGGCCAGGCAGGGCTCGGGGCTGAGCTCAGCCAGGACGCACCAGAGGCTCCTTTACCCAAATCTCCGATTACAGCCCTGACCCAACCCCTGGAACCAGACACCTCCCTGCCCTGCCTGGATGGGAAAAAAAATCCCAACAGAAACCCAGCAGCAGGAAACAAACCCCCGACCTCAACAGGTGGATTTTGCTGCTTTCAGTCTTTTCCAGAGCCAGGGCTACCCACATTCCCCGAGGGGGAACTCTGTGGCTCCCAGAAAGGCAGGAAAAGGCTGACAGAGATGAAATCCCGAGCTCACCCGGCTCCCAGCCATCCTACCAGCACAAAAAACGCCGGGGAAATTAAAACCCAGCGCTGACCCCTCGCCCTCCCCACGCTGGAATTGTAACCGGGGCTGGGAGCCACCCAAATTTCAGCAGCAGCCCCAAATACCAGCCACGGGTCAGGGCACGCCGGGGCCGGCCTGGGAACGGGCTGGGAGCCCGGAATGCGGGTCCGGGCTGGAGCTGGGATGAGGAGGGAGGCAAAGGCAGCAGCAGCACCCGACTGCCGGAGCCTTTGAAGGCGGGTGAGTCCGCAGGTGACTCCAGCCCGGCCCTGCCCCCGGCGCGGTTGCACAAGCGGCGGCAGCGATCATTTGGGTGTGTTGGTGGAAACTGAGCGAGGGCCGAGCTAAAAAAAAAAAAAACAAACAAAAGGAGGAGAGGCTTTGAGCCTCTCGAATTCGCCCACGAATTGTTTTGAGCAGCAGGGGAGGAGCTGCCTGGTGCCCTGCAGGGGGAGAGGGGTCGGGCATCCCCGCTGGCTGGGAGCCTGGCAGGTGAATTAGACTTCCAGAATCCCATAAAAAAGGGAGTTTGGGGCTCAAAATAACACAAGGCCCCCAAAGGAGGTCTAGAGGTAGAGGGAAAGGTCACAAGGAGCCTGGCAGGTGAATTAATCCCTCTGAAGTCCATAAAAAGCGAGTTTGGGGCTCAAAATAGCACAAGGTCCTTAAAGGAAATTTGGTGGTAGAGGGAAAGGTCGCAGGGAGCCTGGCAGGTGAATTAAACCCTCCTGAACCCCATAAA
Source organism: Nicator chloris (assembly GCA_013400495.1). Classification (NCBI taxonomy): domain Eukaryota; kingdom Metazoa; phylum Chordata; class Aves; order Passeriformes; family Pycnonotidae; genus Nicator; species Nicator chloris. The sequence goes on along the minus strand of WAAE01026704.1, from coordinate 5,469 downwards.
AAAATGGAGTTTGGGGCTAAAACAACACAAAGCCCCTAAAAGAGGTCTAGAGGTAGAGGGAAAGGTCACAAGGAGCCTGGCAGGTGAATCCAACCCTCCAGAATCCCATAAAAAATGGAGTTTGGGGCTAAAACAACACAAAGCCCCTAAAAGAGGTCTAGAGGTAGAGGGAAAGGTCGCAAGGAGCCTGGCAGGTGAATTAAACCTTCCTAAATTCCCTAGAAAGGGAGTTTGGGGCTCAAAATGAGCACGAGCTGATGGAGCCAAGGTCCTTAAAGTTCTGGTGGCAGAGGGGGGGGGTCCCTCCCGGGTCCCTCCCGGGTCCCTGCCCAGCCTGGGAAGGGGTCAGGAAGCTCCGAGTCCCCAAACAGGATCTGCCGTGACTCAGCCCCGTGACAAAGGTGACACTTGGCGGTGACAAAGCCGAGCATCCTCCCCATCCCTGCCCCAAGGCTCCAACCCAGGGATCCCTCACCTTCCTCACCCCTGGAAGCAGGGACGGGGCAGGGAGGCTTCACCAGAACCGTCATTAATTCCCCACTTCCCAAAACCCCCACGGAACATCCCCAGGATTGCGGAGGGGAGACCCGGCAAGGTTTTTAACACGAGATTTCCACCCTGAACCCCGCCGGAGCCCCGAGGAGGAGAAGGGCAGCACACCCACAGCCTGTTCTGAGTCATTCCCAGCCTGAATTCCTGGAATTTGGAGGGCCAGGATTGCACTCAGCACGTTGAGTAAGCAGCTTTTTTTTTTTTGCTGAATCTCCTGGGTGACGCAGCCGGAAATTTGCAGTCACGTTGGAAGCCTGGGCAGTGAGAATTTGAGATTTTCTGTGCCCACAGGCACTGCTCCCCAAGAAAACACTGCATCTGAGCTGGAAAAGGCTTCCAAAATGGAGTGACAGCACTGGGATTGTGGGTGTGCAGTTGGGATANCTTAAAAGGCCTTGTAGAGAGAGGGATCCAGCCATTTTTTACTGTGTTAGCTGGAACTCACAGCTTGTGAGAGTGTAACAGAGATAAGAATGAATAAACTTCTGAGCCTGAACACAAAACATCATCTGGAGCATTTAATGCTGACTCCAGCAGGCAAAAAGAAAACACAGCCACAGTCACCCCTGCGGGGTTTGGGCTGAAATAATCCCAAACCTTCTCCCCGAGCTCCCAGGAACGAGGCAGGCTGGGTTACAATGCTACGTTTTTATTAAAGTAACCAAAAAAAAGCAACGGGGGCAGGGGGGGGTCTGTACACCGTGGGTATCAAACACTGCTGTACATCAGGAACCAGCCACCCCCTCCTCCAAATCCTCACACAATTCCCACCAAAAAAAAAAGAAAAAGAAAAAAAAAAAAAGAAAAACAGCAGGTCCCGTTCAACAGTCCAGCTCGGTTAAAAAACAAATTAATAATAAAATAATAATAATGACAGAAAGACCCACATCACGACAGGCTTGGAGGCCAAAGGCAAGGAGAGCACACGAATTCACAGCTTTTTGTGTCGCCAGCTACGAGGGAGAAGTGGATTCTACCCGGATTTGGTTGGTTTTGAAGCTTAAAAGAAGTCCAGACACCTTTGGAGGTGAGGCTGCTCCATGCCCAGGGGCGAGGAGAGCCAGGCTGGTTTGGTTCTGGGCTGTTCCTTTGGTGGGAAACTCCTGGAAAACTTCTCTGGGGAGAGAGGAGGGGATAAATCAACCCTCCAGGCTGCTTTGGTGCTGCCCAAATTCTGCCCCAAGCTCCTCCTGGGGCAGCTCCCGCTGTGGGTTCTGCACATCAGGCAGGTTAAAGGGAGGAATCCCCCCCAAAAAAATATTAAAAAAGCAGAGATTGCTTTCCCTGGAAAAGGGAATTTGGGGTTTTTTTTTTGGACCAGGCACTCCCCTGTGGGTGAGGTCACCTATTGCACAAGTTCACCCCCCCAGGAAAAGCTCCCCCAGCGCTTCCTTTCTGCTTTGCTGACGTGAGAAACTCAGAAATTGGAGTGAAGAGGGGAGTGATGCAACTCCAGGCTCTGCTCTGATCTCCTCAAGCACGAACGACAGCCTGACATTTCAAAAAAAAAAAGAACAAAACAAAGCGTTTGGGAATCGAGGCTGATTTTCCAGTTCCGGGCTCGGTGGTTTTGGTTTGGAGCTTGCAAAAGAGACAGAAATAAAAATCTGAGTTTTAGAAGTCAGGGCTGGGTTGCTGGGCTGGATTATTTAATGCTTTGAAGGACCAGGTGGGAGCTTCCTTCCTCTGCCAGGGCGGCCAGGATTTGGAAATATATTGCACAAATGTCTCTGAGAACTTGAATCATCACGGCCTGGGCGAGAACAGCTCTGGTTCTGCCAGGTCAGGGAAAGGGGAAGGCTCAGCTGAGAGAAAAATCCGGGAAGTTTTGCTACAACCAAGCACATCCATGCCCCAGCCTTGTCAAGGATCCCTGGGGGATGCACCAGGGGTCGGGAAAAAGGCAGTGGATGTGGGATATGCCAGGAAAGGCTCCTTCCCAGCTGGCAGGTGGGGTTTAAGGCCTTTAGCTGCCACTGAGGTTGGGGTTTAGAGGCCAAATCCCCAAAAAAACCCACCCGGGCAGAGCCTCCCTGAAGGCGGGGAGGGCACAAGGAAAGGGGCAGAGCACGGGAGCAGGGATTTAAAACTTGAAAAGTTGTAAAAGTTTTATTAAAAAGGTTCTGTACTGAAGAGGTGGTAGACCCAAACCCCTTCTCCAAGGGCAGGGGGGAGGTGCTGTGGCTTCCAAAAGCAACCTCAGCACCCCGAAACACCCCAACATCCCACACAGGGCAGGCAGCAAAACCCCAAGAACCTCGGGGGGGGTTTTTCTGAACCCCAAAACCCTCCAGATTTGAGGAGAAAAGGCAGCAAAAAGGGGGTGTCACACACCAACCTCTGCAGGACGAGGAGTGGCTTCGGCTCTTCGGGAGAAGGGACACAGAGAGGAGGTGACACCCAGAGGCCACCAGGGCTGGGCTGAGCCCCTGGGAGCAGAAAAGCTTTGGAATTCACAGCTGGTCCAAGGTCTGGAGCACCCTGCTCCCCGTGGTGACACAGCAGGGGACCGGCAGCACCAGGAATGTCCCCTCAGTGCCACCCTGGGGACACTCCACGTCCCTTGCAGGTGAAGAGGAAGGGCTGGGGACGGGCTCTGTGCTGGGAGAGGAGCAGAGCAGAAGCTGCAGCACATCCAGGAAGGGGATCCCAGCGTCCCCCAAGGTCACCCAGCCCCGAGGTGACAGCAAATCCAGGCCCCGGGGAGGTCAGAGCAGCACCTGCACCCCCGGAGATGCAGCAGCAGAGAGCAGGACGGTGACAAGGTGACATCTCACACTTCCCACCTGGCTTCTCCCACTCATCCCCCGTTCCAGGACGCTCCAAGGCGAGCAAAGCCAGCCCCAAAATCGCCATCCAGCACTAAATTAGGTAGATCTCGGCTTCACAAGAGTAAGAAGAAGAAAAATAAAAAAAAAAAAACCAAAAAAACAAGCTTGCAACAGCTTTAGAAAAGGCACCTGGGGCGCCGCCTCGCCTCGGAGCGGCGCCCGATATTTTAATTTGGGATTTTCTCAAGGTTTCTCTCTTTTCTTTTCTTTTTTTTTTTTTGTAAAAAATATAAATAGCTCTTCATCTTAAAAATAGATCCTCAGCTTGAGGTATTACAGTAGCCTGTGTCTCGGCAGTGTAAGGACAAAGAGGAGATTATTTTTTTTTTCGTTTTGTTTTTTTTTTCCTCGTGGTTTTTTTTTTGGGTGGGGGGGGAGGTTTTGTTTTTTTTTTGTCATTTTCCCTGTTATATATTTTTTTTTTTTTTTAGCTGGAGACAGTCATGATGTAGTTTTTCGAAGGGCTGGAACGACCCAGCATCATCTGGTTCTTGCAGGTGAGCATCCCCCCGCGGGAGCTGGGGGCTTTGGCCTCGTACAAGACGCAGATGGATCCGTCCTCGCCGATGCGGTAGGAGACCTCGTAGGGATCCACCCAGAGCGTCAGCTCGCTGGGCAGCAGCTGGTAGAGCTGCGGGAGGCTCAGTCCGATGTGCCCCGCAGCCTTGCTGATGATTGGGTCCAGGCGGGGGTTGATGCGTATGCAGCGGTAGCCGGAGCCTTTGAAGGGTTTCTCGGGGAACCAGTGGTGTCTGTAGTGCTCTGGGAAGGGACAGGGAAGAGCAGTGAGCAGGGAGATCCTGGGAAGGGGTCCTTTGCAGTAGGGAATGGCGTTTGGCAAACTCCAGAAATGGAGTTTAAGGTGTTTGGCCCCATTAAATTTGGAGTTTAAAGGTCAAATGCTGACTAACACCCTCTGAAGGGTTTTTCGGGGAACCAGTGGTGTCTGTAGTGCTCTGGGAAAGGAGGGAGGAGAGCAGTGAGAAGGGAGATCCCAGGAAAAGCTCCTTTGTAGTAGGGAAATTCAGTTTAAGGTGTTTAGCCCCATTAAATTTGGAGTTTAAAGGCCAAATCCTAAAAAACGCCCTCTGAAGCGTTTCTCGGGGTACCAGTGGTGTCTGTAGGGCTCTGGGGAAAGGAGGGAGGAGCGCAGTGAGAAGGGAGATCCCAGGAAAAGCTCCTGTGTAGTAGGGAAATTCAGTTTAAGGTGTTTAGCCCCATTTAATGTGGAGTTTAAAGGCCAAATCCTAAAAAACGCCCTCTGAAGCGTTTCTCGGGGTACCAGTGGTGTCTGTAGTGCTCTGGGAAAGGCGGGAGAAGAGCAGTGAGCAGGGATATCCTGGGAAAGGCTCCTTTCTAGTAGGGAAATGGAGATTGGCAAACGCCAGAAATGGAGTTTAAGGTGTTCAGCCCCATTAAATTTGGAGTTTAAAGGTCAAATGCGGAACAACACCCTCTGAAGGGTTTCTCGGGGAACCAGTGGTGTCTGTAGTGCTCTGGGAAAGGAGGGAGAAGAGCAGTGAGCAGGGAGATCCCTCAGCCAGGTGGAGTTTAGGGCCCTTAGCTCCCATTACATTCGGGGTTTAAAGGTGAAATGCTGAGTAATGCCCTCTGAAGGGTTTCTTGCAGAACCAGTGGTGTTTGCAGTGCTCTGGGCAGGAACAGGGAAGAGCACTGAGCAGGGAGATTCCCAGGAAAGGCTCCTCCCCAGCAGGCAAATGGAGTTTAGGGCCTTCAGCTCCGTAAATTTGGGGTTTAAAGGCCAAATCCCAAACAACACCTGGGCAGAACCTCCCTGAACCCCAAAACAAAACGGGCAGAGCACAGGAGCAGGAATTGAAAACTGCACAAAAAGCTTTGTACCACAGAGATGGGACCCAAATCCATCCCAAAGAGGGGGCAGGGCAGAGGGAAGGGCTGCCAGCCCCCATCCTGCTCCGAGGCTGCCCTGCTCCAACGTGCGGCTCCTTCACCCCAAACCCCCGGCACGGCAATGCCCAGGGCTGTGGGGTGAGAGAACGGCTGCCAGCCCCCATCCCGCTCTGAGGCTGCCCTGCTCCAACGTGCGGCTCCTTCACCCCAAAAC
>WAAE01026703.1:11005-48691 GCA_013400495.1 Nicator chloris | reverse complement strand
AAAAAAAAACCACAAAAAACCTACCACAAAACACATCTATACACCAAGTATCTATTTTTCTTTCAAGAAGAAAGATGTATCATCTTGGCAATTTCACACAACACAGAATGAGGACCGTGAGGTGACCCCAATGCAGCTCGTTCAGACTAGCCATATGTGGTGTGCAAGCTCCTTCCTGTCACAGAGAAAAGTCTTGTCATGAGCTCTTTCTGGTTTTCAGGATTACCCAAACCAAGTTTAGAAATGGCTCCTGCAAAATTCAAGGGTGCTAATTTTTCCAGACCCTCAGGTGTGATCTTTGTGCACAACTCACCTAAAAATAGTCTTCACACAAAGATTCTCTGTACATATATGAAATTCACCTTCCTGCAATGCAAGCTCCATAGCTTGCCTTCATTTCAGCAACTTTACCTTTTTTTAAATAGAGGGTGTAAATAGTTTCCACAATGTAGAATAAATACTGGACATGATAGAAGGGTTGTGTCTCATGAACAGGACAAGTCATGGTCACGATTGGATTGGATGATGAGTTGGAGTGCTTCCCTAAATGATGGATATCAGATAATGAATACAAATGAAGCAAAGACATAAATTTAAATAGGTTAATTAAAAGTCACTCAGTTTTGTATGATTCTCTGATTCATAGGATGATAAAATGATTTGGATTGGAAGATACTTTAAAGACCATCTCATTCCAACACACCTGCCACAGCCAGGGACAGCTTCCACTATCCCAGGTTGCTGTGAGCCCCATCCACCCTGGCCTTGGACACTTCCAGGGATAGACCATCCACAACTTCTCTGGGCAAAAGAGCTGAACAGGCTGCAGGGAGTGGTGAAAGGAGGCAGGAGTTTCCCATGTGGGCATCTAACAAAGTTTCTTTTGGTTCTGGTTCACAATGGATTCTACAAACAGCAGTTTCACATCTGGAAACCAGCTGCTAAAGCTCAGTGAGATGATGCCTGGTTTGGACACTGAGCTTGACTTGGAGTATTTTAGCTAGGAAGATTTAACAGTGACAACCAAAGCCAATTGCTTTTATCCCTCAGCACTTCCATCCTATTTTCGACCTCTCATATTAAGTATGTTGCTATGGGACATGCTAATGAATGTGTATTTCTGCAATGTGTTCACCTATGTACAGACAGACATACCCTGCATTTATTTCCCCTGTAACAAAAGTGGAAAAGGTCATTCTAACTCCAATTTGAACCAGCAGTAATTGCAGTTTGCTCATTAACAACTGTAACAAGCAAACTGGAGGGAAGGGCCACACCACGTGGAGCACAGAATACCTAAATTTGATGCCCTTTTCCTTCGTATTTTATGAATGTAATGAAATCCTTCTGGAAATTATAAGTGCTAATCTGATAACATTAACTTGTAGTGCAAGAAATTATTAAGCCTTAGGTAAATTACTGTGTTATGTTTGCACTGAGTGCAGCACAAGGAATCCCAGTCCTGCTGCTGGTGCTCGTATTCATTCAGCACAATAGACTCAATTGTTTTTTCCCCCACAAAAAAATGCAAATTCAACAATTTTTTTCCAAAGACAGATATAAGGATCTCAAACCTTGTTTAAAAGACCACAGAAGACATTGCCTGCCCTTCCTTTCCTTGTGTAAGTATGGTGCTTGTTCCATCTCTTAACAATACTATTTCTAGGGTATCATCACTGATTTTAAGGTTGAATTTTGTAGTCTCTAGCTTCTAGCTCTTGTTAACAATGCCAAAATAAATATTAGGGTGTTTGCATGCAATCCTATGGAGTGAGTTTACCCAGACCTGCTACCAAGTATTTTTATTTTACACTAGAGAGGCATAGGTGATGAGAATATTACATTCTGTTTGACTAGGAGATGCAAATCTAGAAGGTGGCACAGTGATATCTTTTCTAAAATTTCATAGTCTGTCTCTTCACAGGTGCCAGAACTGACACAGCAGAGAAAGTCTCAGGAAGTCAAGTAGAATCTGTCCCCAAAATCACTAACACCACAGGGAGAATAGCTATTAGGAGAATAAATTGTTGGGATAATACATAGGAAGGCTTCGGGGGGGGGAAAAACCAAACAACAAACCAGTCAAAACCTCCCAACCAAAATCCATCAAAAATCAAAGAGTGATATTCAGATAAAAGATGCCTTGGAGTGTAAAATTCCCTGCCCTGTTCATTAGCCAGCACCTTCACAGAGCTGCCTGTGCAGACGGATGCAAATGCTGTGCACCATCACAGAGAACAGCAAGGGTAAAGAGGGAGCAGCTCTAGTGGGACTGGGAGCTCTGCTCAGCAAAGACAGAGGTTTTGGTCCTTTTATTAAATGACAATAATTTGATAGTAATAAACATTAGGCTGTCACTGTAATGTAGCAGTTTCCAAATAATGTTGACATTATCTTACGCTTCACGTCAGAATGTAGGTCTGCTGCATCAGCTGATTAATTGGATGAAATTCTTTTAATCTGACAAAGGAGCTTAGATTGCACTGGGAATAAATTTTGTTTTCACCTGTTCATTTTAAGCTCTGGCTCTGCTTTTTCGTCTGCTTTTGTTGTTTGGGGGTTTTGTGTTTTTGGGGTTTTTTTTTGTTTTTTGTTTTGTTGGTGGTGGTGGTTTTTGTTTGTTTGTTTTTTCCTTAATTTTGAGCATTTGTGCAAAGCTATGACAAGTTCTACATAAAAAATAATGTCTAAACTATTGGCAGTGCCATTTAAAGAGGTTCTGGAGCTAGTTTTTTCTAGAAATATGCAGTTCTGAAATAGGGAAGTTTTGCTTTTTGTTGTAAGGTGTGCTTTGGGCATTTGGTTGGTTGGTTGATTGGATTTTGTTGATTGGTTTCTGTGTTATGCTTTTTTGTTAAAGTGATTTCATCATTAACTTCTGCCTCCCTGCTGTCATGGATCGTTGTGGTTCCTACATAGTAGTGATCTAATAGAAATGATGATCAGGCTTCCAGAATCCATTTTAGAATGGAGGTAATCATGGACACAGATATTTGCCAATGCTTTGCCAGGAATTCCCTTTGTCATTGCAGCCTACTGTTGTGAGGCAGGCAGTCTGCCACACCACAGCCCTCCCAACCACATTTTTCCAAATCTTAAGCTTGTCTTTCTTTCAGGATTTCCTAGAAATGCATCTGACTCTGACAGGCACCAGGAAGATTTTAACTTTGCATTCATTTCATAACTGTGTGTACAATACAAATGCATTTCTTGCCACTGAAGATGAGGATCAGGAGCAGGCTACTGGACATTTATACAGATGCCAGACAAAATCATCAATTGTCCTCTTTTCAGAAGGCAAAATATCACCGTGTAGTATCCCCCTTCAGAGGTGTTTGAGGGTGGTTTTGGAAGCACATCTGGCTCGTACTGTTTGCTGTGTGTGCTGAATGTGGAGAATGATGGATATTCCCACCTGTCCATTCTCCCAGGCTCACACAAATGGAGTATCCAGCACCAACGTGCTCATTTCATGGGTTCAACAGGTCTTCAGCTTAAATGAGACTCCAGGAGACCTATTGAAACTTCCTTCTCTAAACATGGTCAGCTGTGGGATCCTGTAACATGGCTCAGTTTGATCCATTTGGGTCTTGAAAAACTCTAAAAGATGAGAAGGCACGATGTAGCTGGGCAATCTGCTCCACTGCCTGGCCATCCTCATAGGGAAAAAACCTCTTTCTATTCTGTGTGAGACTGATATCCTCCCACCTCACACCACTGGGAAAACCTGGCTCCATCTTCCTGAGGACCTTGTGATAGGAGCTGCTGTAAGGTCACCAAGGCCACCACCTCTCCACGCTGAACACTGCCAATCCCTCAGCCTCTCCTCTGGGGCGTTCCAGCCCTGATCACCTCAGAGTCCTCCACAGAACTGGTGGATTGGTCATGTACTTTCTGTATTGATTTACTTAACTCTTAGTTAAGTCAGCAGAAATACGAATTAATCACTGTTAATTAATACCAATTAATCCCTGTAGATCTGGTACCAAGTGCTCAGACCTGTTCTGTGAATGGCAATAACCTGCCCTTTCCATCTCTGAAAACCACAGGCAAGAGGACAAGATAATCTTTCTTTCAGGACGAGAGATTCAAACGTATTACCCAAGTTGGACAGAGGTGGTCTAGTCATGCAGCAACAGAGTCACTTAGTCCTTTCCCAGCTTTGCTGGACTGGACATCAAAAATCCATTTGTTTTTGCTGGCATGGGATGACAATGATGATTGAATTTGGAATGAGTGTTAGTAAGTACTCCCAAGAGGCACTTGACACCCTCTACAGGAAATTCAGCAGCCAATATTAAAAATCAATTAGCATTTTCACAGCACAACCTTTGCTATACAATGTACAATGACCTTTACAGGCCAGAGAAGAGTCAGTTTAATGTACTTACTATATAATGCCAGGTGCTAATGTCTTCCCTCACTTTAGTGTCTCATGATTAAACTCAATTATCTCAGCTACCAATTGACCTTTATCCATCTCCCACTATTTAGTGAATGGAAGTTGGTAAAAGCTAACAGGGTAGATACATCACGTTACAACAACATCTTCTTACAAGTGGGAGTGAGGCATTTCTGATATGCAGTGATATCAAGCAAATTTTGTATTCCGCCAGATAAAGGAGAACTTGTTGAGATGTAACCAGGTTACTTTTGTGTCTTATGTGTACATTTTCCTTTCCTCTTTTCACTGTCATGCTTAGTTGGAGGTGTTCAGTAGATAAATATTTTCCATTTATCAGGAGTAGGAAGAGATATTTAGCATACCCAGCTGGTGGTCCAGTAAACAAGGGGGAATTTACCCTCCTTATTCACCTTTAGAGGCTTTATTCAAAGTACATCCAGTAGTTGATACTACGCAGGGCCACAGCTCAAGAAATAGTTTTGCAGTAGTTATCTCCTTGCTGATGCAGTAGCTTCCCATGATCCAGATATCTGCTAGCCCTGGAGGTCTGACAAAAAATGTCCTGAGATCAGCAGTAAAATGAAGTACCACAATACAGTCTCCTCTCATGTGCAACTAGATTGCATAATGTCATTTATCCTATTTTTAAATCCATGCCAGGGGAAGACTAGTTGATATTTCTAAAACACATATAATTTTTCAACCTCTTCAGTTTGACCCGAGGAGGAATTTATCATTTCAATTGCATTTTCATTGGGAAAGTTTGAATTTTACAGGGCCCCAGCATGTATGTGGCACATTTGCTCATCCTGATAAGACTCCTTGACAAAGGGTTTCTGTTTCTTGTAAATGTTCCTCACATCACTGTGTCCAGGATACAGAGTTTGAAATCTGGTTTAAATGAAAGCTGATTTGAGCTCACCCTGTGGAACAGGCTGTAGTTAACTTTTCACTCCAGTAAAGCAAACACAGCATTTAAAGAGTATTTTTTTTAAATGAAACAGCACAACTTTGTAAATAATTGCGTATTTTACTTCTTTGGTTCTTCACCACGTCTCCTTTCTATTTAAATACTCTGGAAGCAAGGGAAGGGCAGTTTTATCATGCCCCATTCCTATGGGCTCCTCTTTTCTTCTCTTGTTGATTTTCACTATGATCACAGTTTGTCAATGCCTAATATTTTTTTCCCTATTGCAATTGTGATTTGGAGCTCTCATTTGGCAAAGCTCTCCTTAAGATGTTTTCATTTCCTCTCCAGGCTCCAAAGATGCCACCATATGGCCATGAAACACCATCACTGAATTACTGTCTCTTTTCATGGTAATTAGTTTAGACTTTTGGACTACATCTATCCTGGTTAATTGAATGGCACCCGGGAACATTCCCAGCAATGGGAACTTGATAGACTGTCCTGTTAAATGGTTCCTGCTATGATTTTGGCCCCATCCAGCTGGCACTCTCCCAAATGCATCCTGGACACAGTTGGGGAGTCAGCACAGACCCAGGACCATTCCCAGAAACCAGTTTGGATGCCCACCCTGTTTCTAAGGCTGGGAGTGTTTAACAGTACAGATATATGGAAATCTGTGCCAAAGAAGGATCCCAGACACATGTAGCATAATTATCTAGCCATATTGTAACCCAAAAGCAGGTTTGGATTCTCCCTTTCTCTCTTTATCTGGAAGGAATCATGATTACTGACTTAAAAAAAAATCTATGTGTTTTTAAACATGTATATGTATAACATAGCTTGGGAATCACTGTCATTTTCTGTGACAGCTGAATTGGTTCTATTCATAAGTATCTTTTATCTTCCAGCCACTATTGTACAAATACATGTACATATTGCATCTGTGTATTGGACCTGCTCCACAGATGAGTCAGGACTAAGCAGTGAAAGGGCTCCACTGCCCAGGAACATGGCTTGTTGCAGCAATTGAGTGTTATATGATGGATAAGAAAGAGAATATGGGGATGGAAGTGAGGATTTCGTGCTTATCATGGCTGAATAATGAACTGAAGAACTAGATACTATCCTTGACCCAGTGCAGAGCTTCCAAAAGATGCTCCACGAGAGACTCAGAGCCAGTAGCTTAGCCCAAGGTAGAAACTTTTATTTATGACCCCTCAAAAAAGTGGCCATTGTCTATATCTGCTGGTTGTAGACAAATTCAGAGCGGGCTACAAAGAGGCAACCATGACTCATTGTCTTCCTTAATTAAAAGTTGTGGAGGAAAAAGAGGCAGGAATTATTTCTTGGTGAAATAATCATATATGGCTGTATTTAGATTGATTTTTTGGGGTGTTTAGGTAGTTCCAGTGGGATTTTCTGCTGAATCAGATGGCAGATGTTTTCATGCCAAGACCTTTCCTTCTCCCAGAAGACCCTGAGGCAGCTCCCTTCCCATGGTTACAGCTCCACATATCCCTTTTTCAGGTGACCACTTACTCCCTTGAATAGGGATTTCTTGTAGTGAAAGGCTTCCTGTGATGTGCATCAAACACACATTTATACAGATGTTGCAGCCTTGACACCAAAAGTTGGTGTTGGCTTGGAATAATCTTAACCTGATTGTGAACTATCCCAGCTGCAGCAGCCTGACAGGAAATTTGTGGCAAAACCTAGAATTTCACATCAGAATTAGAAAGGTCCTGCAAATAATTTGCTTTTCATGGAATGTGAAGTTCTCTTTTATATCAAATGAGGGGAAATTCTTCTATAATTTAAAATGGAACAAAAATAGTTTTTCATTTCAACCTGCTATTAATATTAAAACATTGTAAAAGCAACCCTGTGCTCCAGAGGTGTACAATTCAATGTCCCCAGAATGTAATATCAAGGATAGCAGGTATTGTTGATTAATTTCATTACACAGGGTACAGTATTCACTTTGGAGAGTCACTCAATACTAGTTATCAAAATATATGCAGAGGACAGGTAAAGGTTACGAAACTGCCTGGAGAACAGAGCTAACAAAGTGAACTCTTGGCTGTGAGTCCTGTGCATGACTTAGTACTGCTAATAGTGCAAGTATGTGCATATTAGAAGCCCTATTGATCATTGGGAGCTACACTGCAAGTCAGAAATAACAAAGGTAGTAAGACAAACAGAGAAAATAATAGCCCATTAATCTGGGTAACAGAAGCAAGCTGTGAAGTTTGAAAGTCACAGGTAGCACAGTTTTATTCCACTCAGGGAGTATCAAGAGTAGAGGAGAAGGAAAACTGGTAAATTTCTTCTGTGTCTGAGGTTGGTACTGCAGCAGGTACAGCTGCAAACCCACATATTTACTTTTTAATGCTATTATTATTGTTCCCAGTGTCCTTAACATCTCTACATATATAGGTTTGTTTTCACCAATGGGCAGTAACTTCCACTGCAAATTATAAGAATAATTTTAGCAGTTTACTATCTGGAGGGCAAATATAAGGGTTCTTTCTCTGAAACAAAAATGCTCTAAAACCACAGGCTATTTGATAAGTCCTTCTCTGCTTTTACCACCTTTTCTTTGCATTCAAAACATTTATCTGTAATGGCTACTTACCTCATTTTGTTCCAACTGATCTTCCCACTACAGCTGCAAGGTCTAATGCCTTATGGTAATACAAATGTATAATAGCCCTTACACACCATCTCAGAATGTAAGATTAACTTCCACTTTGGTAGAAACCAAACCCCTCCCTTAACAAACAACAAATAAATAAACAACAAAAACCATCCCTTCCCTAAAAATCTTAATGTCCGTTTTTAATTTTTAAAGTTTCACAGTTATGAAACTGCACAGAAAAATCAGACTCTCTGGAAACTTTTTTATACATGGTAATTTTAATCTAAACGATAGGAATTTCACTCACTTTACATGGCCATTTCCAGTTATTTGAGGTGACAGGGACAGTGAGGGAAGTGAACTGTGTTACCTCTGTCATGAATGTGTTGGACATCATTCAAGTTTCCTCTTGCCAGCTGAAATAAGAATCCCCTCCTCTCCCCATATGGATGTGGTCAGCCAGCCACCTGCAGCTGGGGGCTGTTACACCCACCCAATCACACCAACCTGCATGGACCATCAAGAATTAGAATTCCATTTTTTATTGCTAAAGAGGAAAGTTAAGAAAAGATGGCCGAGGAAATGGAAATCAGCACACTGAGCTTTGTGGCCACCTGTGTCTGACAGACTTGCAGGTTCATTTAGCTGGTGGAAACACATAATTCACTGGATAACAGTGAGAAGATGGAAACTTGAACCCACCTGAATCCTGTAAAATTACTTTTCCTCATGATGTGGCAGCTTTGTCATCTTTTACTGTGACTTACAGGAGATAACAAACACCCTCTACTGGGAGGCTACTCTAACTCTCCTATTGATTTTTGCCAGTCCTGTGTGCTTGTTTAATAAGAAAAATGTTGCTCAAAACCGAGTCTGATAATCTTAAATATGTTATTTACTTTTTGAAAGGCGATCTGGATTATGATTAATATGGTAAATAGCTCAAACCTAATAGAGTCAATGCTTCTTTATATCTCACATTGGTCCAGTCCTGGTGCAGAGAAGAAAGTAACAGTCAAGCCTGAATTAAACACTCTCAGCTTTCATGTTGGTGGTTTTGATTTATTTATTGATATCTATGTATAGGCCTCCATTCAATCACAGGAGCTAATGACATACTGCTACATAGCTGGGGATGAAAAACTCAGCTATCTGCCAGGTACAACCTCCTTTCACACTTCCTCTGCCCTTTTCTGGGGTCAGCCAGCACTGGAACCCCTCCCTTTTGATGATCAGCTGAGAAACTTGGTACATGTTTTCCTGTGAGTGTATCAGACACACTCTTTACAGGGAATACGTGATGGTTCCTGTCTCTCGTTCGCACTGTGAGGATGTGACAGGCACCTTGTGCACCAGCATAGCCCAGGAGGAAGGGCACAGGCAAACCACACCAACCTGTACTGATCCCTGTTCCTCTCTCCCCTTCATTCCTTTTTGCTGCCCTTTTTAACTGAAATCACATCCCACCCATACACCAAGACCCTCAGCAACTCCCTTAGGACTTGCCCTAGCATGGGCCCAGGCCCTCATCAAATACCTCTTGCATCCCTCCACTGGAAATGGGGGCCATTTACCATGAGACTGCAGAAGATGCAGCTTCTCTTTGGCAGGGGAGGCACAATGGATCCCAGCCTGGCAGCCCTGCCCTTCCTTTCTGGCTCTCAGAAAGGCCTTCAAGGCCCCATGAACCTGTCATAGGAGGTTTTGAGGTGTCTTTCCTGTGGAATATACAGCAACAGGAGTTCTCCTTGCTATTGATCATCAGCGGCTCAATACAAAAATGGTTTAGGCAGCAGAGCTTTACTGGAAACGCAGTTGCTTCTGGTGCTGCTGACTCCCAAAGACAGAGCACTGCTCATTACACTCTTCCTGAGCTCATCATCCTTTCTCTTGAGATCACTGTGTACATTTGTCATGTTGTGCAGGACCCTACAGACACCAGTGCTTGCTTTGATTTTCCTCTTGGCATTCCAGCTGGGCACTGATAAGTTGTCTTGTCATGCTGAACTACTGCTTTGTTTTGATTTTTTTTTTTACATGGTGATACAATATTTCCCAACATCTTACCCTGAAATTGGAGCTGGGCCTAAATGGACAGAAAAAAGCCCCCATTGGTAAGACTTTATTGTTATAATAGAAAAAATAAAAATAGTATTGAATAAGACTTTATGAGTGATTCTCACAGTGGAATTTATCTAAAATGCAGTGTGGTTTATGGTTACAATTTTAAACTGCTGGTAACTTTTTTACACTGTCAAAATGTAAGGAGTTACCTACTAACTTTAATGAACCATCTGCTCAGAATAGCAACATTTCTACCATGTTCAAAATAGGATTGGAAAGAAACTCAGTCAGTCTAAAAGACCAACCAGAATTACTTTTTCTTATTGATGCTGGGAGGAAATTCTGAAGTGTTTCGTGAATTTGTACCAGGAACATTGGACTTTCAGTCAGGAATCATTCCACGTAAGGAAACAAGCACAATTAAGTTACTAAGACATCAGTGACACTGTGTTGAAGTCATGAAGAATAATGAAAACCCAGAATAACTCATGATTACTGGTCAACCTTCCCAGAAGCTGTGATTAAAAACATCAGCTGCACAGGGGGTTTTGCGTGCTTCAGTTAGCTCACTTTTCTGCTTTAAAGGGAATAAAATATACATCAGAAAAGCACCAATGCAAAAATGAAACTGAGGAATATTTTAACTAGTTGAACATTGGTTTAGTAAGTGCTTCTGTGAGCAGTGAAAACGTATGTGGTGAAACATCCTCCCTGGCTCTCATGTCAACATAATTGTTCCCATTAAATCTGTTTCTATGGATGGAGAATCCATACCATGACCTTTCCATATGGAATATTTGGTGCCTAAATTATACCTGAAGTTGAGGTTCCTTGAGGATGACAATAACTTGGGTCTTCCTTTGTGTATTTCATCACAGGGTGAAGAAATTTGGCAATTTAAATTTAGGTTCCTTGCACAAACCTGAAGGTAGAAAAGTTTAATCCACTTCCCTACTCTGTTTTTTGTTACCCCAGTGCCTCTTCCATCTTGCAAGTATTTACCCCTTGACCTATCTGTTCCTTTATCTCACATATCTTCAAAGAAAAAAAGGAAAAAAAAATAAAATATAAACAAAAGTGAAAAAAAGCTATTTTCCTTCTCAATTTCTGCTCCTTGTCCATTTCTTGCTCTTATTAATGTTGCTCTCTAAAATAATAATCTGAAATTATTTGTTACATATAATCCCACAGTTCTGTTGAACTTTCAATTCCTTAGCAGTGTTCAAATTTAGGTCTCACTCTTTCCCAAATTAAAGCCTTTGTAGTCATTCTGACATTCCTGCCCAGGTTTTGATCAGCTCTTGTTTCCATAAGCAAGAAACTTGCCTGTCACCCCATCATGTACAAGCTGACCTTCCTCTTCTCTGTGTAAGTCACTGCTGTCAGGAGTGATCTCCCAGGCTACTGAGACCACATCATCCCACCATGACGTCTTTCTGTGCTTCCCTCAGGATTCTCTTTTCTTATTACAAGAAAACCAAAACAAAGCACCTATTTGCCTGAACTGAACCAAATGAACTGAACTGAACTATCTCCCCAGCCTCTTTCAATCAGTATCACAATGTCAGCTCCTGCCTCTGCTCCACCCACAATCTGCCAGCTTCCACTTGTTGCCCTCTCCCTTAATGTCGTTTGTTTCCCATAACAAATGGCAAAATTCATGGCCTCATCCTCCTTAAATATCTTCAAAGTCCATCCTCATCATGACCCCTACAGGGAATTTAACACTATGCACCACCCCCTCAGCAACCTGGATTTTTGTCTTTGTTTTCTTGGTTTTTCCACTTCTACCCAGGTGTTCAGTTCCAACTTCACTGGAAGCAGCTTTGGGGTAGAGCCTTCATTGGCTGCCTGGTTGGAAAGCAGGCTTGGCTTCTCAGTGTGCCAATTTTTCCCCAAATGTCCCAAGTCTAACTTAATGTGGTTTGCATTTTATATTTTACAATGTTTTGCTGTATGATTTTAATCTCAGAACACTTAGCTCCAAACTGGATAGATTATAAAATTTCACAGTCACCCAAAAGACTGTTCTGGATGTGCAATAGAAGCAGCCCCATGTACATGTTTCTCTTGGACTCTTCCTCCAGCTCACTGGTGCTTTCCCACACCTTTGTGAGAAACTGCCCTGTCAAGACTCACAAGCCTTTTTCTTTTGACCTTCATGCTTTTTGTTATCAGATCCATACAGCCAGTGCCTTTTCTTACCTCTCCCTCCTCTGCCTGAATGACTCATCTGTTGTATCCCTTCTGGCATTTAACTTCAGAGTTGTCTGGGCAGGGACTCTGTTGCTGTGATTTAACTTTATAGCATCTGGTCCTAAGGGACTCAGATCCTCAATGATGATCTTACAGTAGTCCTGTTTTCCCAGTGATTCTGTCTCCTATAGCAGGCTGCTCAAGAAGTACCTGAAAATATATTAAGCATAAAGCACCATGACATATCCCAAAAGAATCTGATTTAAGGCCAAATCTTCGTTTTTACTGTACACTTTCTTGCTAAACAGTTCAAGTTAAGGACAAAGTGTCAGCCTAAATTTACCATCTTTGGTTATCTCCTGTCACGGTCTTCATCTTATTTTAATGCAGCTTACTTAGACATGGAAAAAATAAAGGTCATTTCCTTCTACTGAAAAGAATTTATATTTCTTTATTTTTAAGAATGACCTTATTGTTGGTGAAGAGACAGACAGACAGTCTGGAATAATTTATTGCAGAGTTTATCAGGCATGATGAGCGTGCCATTGACAGTGCTCAAGCAAATGCAAAAGCGGGAAGGCAGCTGCACCTGGTGGTTCCTCCAGAGATATGTCTGAGCTGAGGGTATGTGTGCTTCTGTCTAAGAATCTGCTTGGTCATCAGTGTTGATAAGGCACAAACTGGTGAGGCAAGTGCAGATGGAGAAGGCGTTGGGTTAGGAGTGATGCCTGCATGATGTTCATGAAGACAGAGCTTTGTGTTCTTGATAGTGGGAGGCTTGGACAAGGGCATGGAGTTCTGCTTTAAGGAAAGGGAGTGAGGGTACAGAAATGGGGGATTGACTCAACTTAGACGTGTAAATTGCCCAGAACAGAGCTCATAATGGACCTACAGCTGTGCTGGTATCCAGATAAACCAATGCTGAGAAACCCTTGTTTAGGTCCAATGTTCTTTCAGACTACACCACAAACTGACTGGAGAGTTTGTTGTGATCTATTCCCCAGCCTCTGTGTGCTGGCTTCACCAAGGCCCTGTTCTCTACCTTGCACAAGAGATGATGCTGATACACAAGAATTTAGGGGAAGGCAGCTATCTGCCCCTGTACCATGAAGGTGGCACTATGTTAACTCCAGAAAGGTAAACAAGGAGAGGGGGAGCTGTCGCTGGGGAATTGTAAGGCAATCTGGTGTGAAAGCTGCCTCTCACTCCTGCAGGATGTAGTTCTTCAGAAGTGCCAGGAGAATTTAAATAAGAGCGAGACAGAACAGCTAAAATGTTTATTACTGGACAACTTTTAAAATTAAAAATAAGGGAAAAGGTGTATTGAAAGAAATGCCATGAAGACACACAAAAAAGACCATTTTTAAATATCCTTAGGAGTATGAGAGACAGTAAGTTTCCTATCATGGTATTTTTCAGTGTCAAAACCAAAATGGAACTAAATAACTATGCAATGTCAGGAATTACCTCTTCCATCTTAGGTTTTGTTGTCTTTGAAAGCCTCCACTAAATAACATTTTTGAGATTATAGTCTT
This sequence comes from Nicator chloris, assembly GCA_013400495.1. NCBI lineage: Eukaryota > Metazoa > Chordata > Aves > Passeriformes > Pycnonotidae > Nicator > Nicator chloris. Next base: position 34,943 of record WAAE01026703.1, on the reverse strand, counting down.
TCCTCCCTCTAAATCAGAGTTACATATAAAAGTTTGTTTTGCAATTGTTCCTTTAAGCCTCAGCACTGTATCTGTGTATCCTGTAATGACTGGGTCACTGTGCAATATCTGAACCATATTGAAATCAAAGTAAACCAAAGGGTGGGTTAGAGAAATTTACATCAAGGTTTTCATGTCCTCTAGGTCACCATTTGTGTGCTTGGTGACAATTTCAATGATTGCAGCAGATATGTATCATTTGCTATTTAATATCTCCATTATTGGCAGGGAAATTTCCTCTTTGTCTTTAGGGATTAGTCAGAAAAATGGAATTACTGTAATAGGATGAATCTTCACAAGACAAAGTAAGGAGTTGGTCCCAAGTTATTATTTTTATGAGTGGAAAACAGAAGTAAGAGTAATAATGATAATGATAACAATGATAATAATATTTATAAGGCTAACAATAAGACTCTAGCAAATTATACAAGATGTGGCTCCTTTATAAAAAGGCTCATATGAACCTTTTTCAAAAAAACCCCAAAAAACCACCAGAACCTCAAGCAACCCAAACTGAAACAGAAGTAAAGAAAAAAACTAATGTATTTCAAACTAATTATTATGCAGTCAAGTGACATAACTTGTTGAACTGAAGCCTGGAATAGTCAGTGTATTATGAAAAGTGACACAATCCATAAAAACAAGTGTCATAATCAAATTTCTCTGCTCTGGTCATAGGCACATTCAAATTTGTTCTACAAGATACAGTACAGGAGGTCTTGAAAAGCAGAACTTCTTTCCAATTTCCATGGCATTGAACCCAGCAGATTGGTGATTTAAACAAGCTATCTAGATTTCCAACTAGGTATGCAATGAGAATGTAAATGCACTGGACATTTTTTTATTCATGCTACACTGGATTTATCTCACCATGAAGACACTTTGCAATGTCCTTTTTTGAGGATCAGTGCTGAAATGTCATTCCTGCTAATGTTTTGCATAAAAAAGGGATATTCTGCAAAACCTGAAGTTGGCTCTCCTAGCAGGTAAAAGAATCAGCCCTGGTGGAGGATACAGTAATAAAGGATACAACACTGGAAATATCAATAATGTCTTTTGCTTTGTGTGTGTGAAAAGGAATGGGAGAAACTGTTTTAAATTACTTAATTAAACATAAAGAAAATGGACACGCTGGCAGCAGCTGTGAGGCAAGGATGTCATGTATGGGATTGCCTACTAATCTCAGTGCCTGCCTATACTGCATTTTGGGAACTACTGCCTTATAATGGCTAGGAAGATCATAGAATCACAGAATGCTTTGGATTGGAAGGGACTTTAAAGATCACCATGTTCCAAGCCCCTTGCCTTGGGCAGGGACCTTCCACTAGATCAGGTTGCTGAAAGATGGTCTCTTGTAATTGCTGCTACTGACTGGAGAAAGATTGCAGCTGACAAATATGCTAGAATTACAGCAACAGTAATAACAGCTCTCTTTTTGCCTTATCTTACCCTTACCTGCCCTATTGCAGTACTTGCAGGTATTGTTTAAGGAGTGATATCAATCAGCAAAAGTACTGCAAATCCCTACCTGGACAGTCCTACATCAGTTTAAATCAAATTTATTGCACATTAAGGCAGCTAGAAATAATATCTAATGAGATGCTAAAGCTGCTGTTTTGCAGTCCACAGAGAACTCGATGGGAGTTTGCACAGACAGCACAATCAGGTGATGGGTGCTGCCAGATCTGTGCAGGGACTCCCATCTCAGTGGTGTGGGACAGTAGTTCCTGCTGCCTACAGATTGGGGCCATTTTACCTGAGATCTGTAATTCAGTCTGTGAAATCTCTGTAACTGTTAGAGGGCAGAATAAACAAACAAATAAATAAATTACACATACACATGGACATGACAGCCCCTGGTTTAGTCCAACCCACTTTACACTGTATGGAAACGGACCTGATAGGACAGCAACTGGAAATTAAGAAATGACCACGCATAAGACCATGAGATGACACTTGTCTGGCAACACCCACAACAAAATGATGTTTGTGTGCCAAAGCTGGTTCACCCTGCCCCCAGGTTTTGCATTGAGGAGTCTGCGTAGGGAAGTCAGTGACCTTCTGACATTCTGAAATTTTGTTTTACTGCTTCTCAAGGGCAAACATAACTATCAAAAATTATCTGTGACAGGGTATCGAGCCCTGACTCTTGAGCTGTGGAAATCCTGGAAAGCCTGAGAGGATGGTGGTCTAGTAGCTATCACACACAGCTCCATGCTCAGATCTTGTCCTGTCTGGCAGGTGAGCTGTCAGGAAAATAGGAATGATCAGAAAATTTGGTAATATGGTGGACAACAAAGTGGGCTGAAAGATTAGAATTAGACAAATCTGTAGAGAAGCCTGGAAAATTAGCAATCTCCCCAAAATTGCACAATTTTGGAGTAATTCATAAATTTGGATAAGACAGAAAACTTCAGCCTTGCTTTGGTTACATTCTTTTTAATCCATACTTCTACAGTAGGGGAAAAAAAAAAAGGAATTGTTCTCTTTTTGTCCAGCCATTGCCAAAGAAATAATATTAAATACCATTATTGCTCAGACTGGTGTTCTTGGTGTTAATGGAATAAAGCATTCATTGTCTGTAATGGAAGTAAGTTTGGACTCATTTGCCAATTTCCAATTTCTGTTCACTGATGTATCACCCACAGGAATTGCTAAAATGTTGCTAAGAGGTAGATTAGCAGAAGGGAAATGGAGATGAGGTCCCATATGGGTGAGCTTGACTCACCAGAATACGTAATCAAGTGTTTATGTGCTTTTGCTGGCTAAAGAGCTATTCCTAAGTATTTAAAAGGTTCACCTAGGTCCTGATTAATCAAGATAATCAAGGAAGATAAGTCAATTAATCTATCAGATTTTTGTCGATGGTGATATTAATAGAAAAGAGGAACTGAAGGCACGAGTTTTACCAACATAATTCTAATATGGCCATAGATGTGTTTCAAACATCCTACCCCTGAGAACATGTAAGAAATACCAATACTTCTTGTGATGTACAAACTCTGAAAAGAGAAGTTTTGTCCTTCCCCCTAGAGACAATTATGGCTCTTTATTGACCATGAAATTTTATGGCCGCTGTACTTTTGTTACCCCTTGCTTTTGCATGCAGATTACAGCCAAACCTGAAGGGCACGTGGGCAGATCAAATACAAACAGTAGAATTCCTTTTCCTTTAATGATAGGACAATATTTACATATGCAGTATCATAATGGAGGATATCAGTGCTCAATTATTTGCACCAGATTTTGAAGAAAAGAGGGATGCATGCAGAAGTTGGTGGCATTTTTAAAGCTTTATGGACACTCTCTTATGGAGGCCCCACTTCTGCTGTTAGCTATGTTCAACTTTGATGATTCTTCACATTTTCTATGTACAAGATTAATTAGTTATCCCACAGAAGGTTCCTGTTTTCTGTAATTTGGTAATACATCCATCTGTCAATGCAGACTTTCTCTGAAATCCTCTGCATCTGTGAACTGTCCATTTTCAAATAACCTTTTTAACTGTGGATTATCAATCACTTTATATTTTACTTCAGACAGATTAGGACCTGATATCTTCCTTTTATTTCAGATACAGATTAAGACCTGATATCATCTTTTTTTTTTTTTTTTTTAATCAAGTGTGGTTCAGCATAACCTAACCATATTTGTAATCACATTTATGTTCTTTAAATTTAAGGCTAAGATTTCTCAGCGTTCCTAGAAATCCAAGTTACTCAGTTACAGCAACAGAATATGTTTGTATGTATATATGTATGTGTATATGTAACAACTGCTATATAATTACAACAACATTGTTGGTATTTATCAAACTTGTTTAATGAAATTTGCTCACATCTCTTTAGGCTTCAAACTGGCACGAGTCTAAGTGATCTCCTTACCCCTTCCTTTCGTCTGGGGAAAAGCTCTCTGGTAGAATTTGCTGTGTTGCCTCACCGCCCCCTGAGCGGGGAGAGGCTGAGGAGGCTGAGGGGCTGCTGGTGGAGGCTCTGCTCAGTGGTACCCAGCCTTCCATCTGCTCGAGGTTGTTGCTAAGGAACGTCTGCTGCAAATAACAGCAGCACCTTCCCCCACCTGCTCCCACGCCGGTTCCAAGGGCTCCGCTCTCTCTCCTTGACTCCACAGGCTGGGAAGCACCAGATGCTGCAGGATTGAGTGGAAGCTTTCCTCTCACTTTCCCCCCCTCCCCAGTCACTCCTTAAATCCTCCAGAACTGAAGCACCTGCTGCCAGGCCAAGACGAAGCCACCCAGCCTGCTCCCTCCCAACCATGCCAGTGTCAGTCCTTACAGAGCTTTTCCCTCGGGCTCCCTTCCTCGCCTACTTTTCCAAAGTGTGGTGAAGCACATCACGATTCAGGCCTTGAAACAGAAATGCTTTGTGCACAGATTTACAGAGAAAAGGTGAGAATTCATGCAGCAAGTTCCCTCTTCTCCACAAATGCATGATCTAGTCCCTTGTAAGAGCTGTGACTTGGATCTCATAATTCATGTGTGCTTGAAGGGAAATAAAAAAGCATGTCTCTGACTATCCTCATACTTTAATGATTACTCTGTTTGAATTAATTATATCCTTCTGGGTATTTTTTCAAAGGTCCATGGCTGATGGTGTGAGATATGATTTTATAAGAACAGAAGAGCCGACCACTCGTGATTATGAAATGACATACAGTTGAGCAAATATTCTTTATCTCTCCTGAGAGCTAAGAAAAAGTTTATAGGCAGAGCACCCTACTATGAATAATCTTCTTATTTCTAATGCCACCCAGCCATGCAGACTTAAAGATAAGTACAGATGAACTAAGAGAGGCTGAAGTTATTAAATGTAATGGAAATGGACTTTAAATTTGGCGAATCAAAATTTTGGATTAACTTTTTCCTTTAATACGCTTAAATTGCTACCATAGCAGTTCCATTTTCCTCATCAAATTACTTAAGTGGGAGATGAAATGATGCAAGTTCTGATCTATCAAGGAATCACAGCCTCTGAGAGGAAACAGCTGAAATATGGAAGTGGCGGTTGCAAAGCCAGGCCTCGTGCCAGGGTGAAATGGAGACTTTTATTCTTTAGAAATTCTTCTGAAAGGAGGTTTCTACTTCCAGTGAAACAGTGTTTCCCACCATAATCTGACGTTTCTTTAAGTTTCGGGTCTTCCAAGCCATTTTATCCACAACTTTGGGCTGCACAAAAAGGGTCTTGGAGCATCCAAGAGCTGGGAGACAAGGACATTTGGAGAGAACATGACCTAGGTCAAAGATGTTATATGAAACTTCCCACAGCTGATGATGTTTAGTGCAGCCCATTTTATGGGTGGAGCTGCTGTCCTGGATGGAATGGGAATGCTGGAAAGCTGCTTCTGAGGGATTCTGGGAAGCCTGCAGACAACATGGACTTTGTCTGCAAAGATGGTCTTGGGAGAGCCTGCCAGGTCTCTGCTTGCCCCCCTGGCCAGGGCTGGGGGGCTGCAGCTCCGTCCCGGAGTTGGTGGTCTTTGTAGGCAGGACTGTGTCCAGAGATTCACTGCTCGTGGGCAGCGCCACGTGGAGTGAGGGGAAATACGGGACATCCATGGCTAGGATGGATTGCTCCCTCCTGATCCCCCACCTATCTGTGAAAGACATGCTTGTGCAAATCCTTTTTCTTTGTTAAATATGGTTTTTAGTACCTCAGCAGTAACAAAATGAACCAAACTACACAAAATATAACCTGTTTCCAACCAGTCACGAACTGATAACATGAAAATTGAAACACTTCAAAATCAAATCATCTTCATGAGAGAGACTCCACTAGAGGAATCAAAAAGTTTGTGGGCTTTTTTTCTTTCATTCCCATTTAATTTCCTTTCCTTTTCAGTAGTACCTCTGTTAAAAACATCCCAAATTAACGTGACAGTGTAAATTTAAATTATCATTGAAATCAGCAAAATCATCTCAAAGCTTTGGCCTTACATAAAAGTGCTTCTCTATTTAACATCGATTTGGTCTCATCTTTGCTGTCCAGAGTTATGATTTCATGAAAAATAAGGTGTGTGAGTAGCTTGCCTCTGGTTACTATCCTCATGAGTCAGATGCTCTCATGTATAAGCAGGTTTGGGGGCTATAAACACTGTGGTTCTTCCCTTAATTGAATCAATAGGTGTTCTGTCAGTAATTTCAGTGGGAAATGGTTTTTCTAATGAAATGTTTCATATTTTTAGGGCCTCTCCAAGTTTACATGAGGATCCTTTTCATCTTGGGAATAGGTTGAGTCCAGCTTTAGACCAGACAGGAGTAACAAGTCACCTCTGTAAGCATAACCCTCAAGAAAGCTGGTACTGTGTAGAGCATCTTGTTTTCAGCTACTAAAAAAAGAGAAACAAAGCAAAGGGAAGCATCTCTGCCAAAGATTACATCATGGGGGTACCCCACCTGCCCCCAAAGACCTGAGACATAGATCCAGGGCTCTGGAGAATACTGTGAAAGGACCTCCAAGCTGGTTTGTACGGGTCATTTCTGCATCCAGAGCAAGACAACAGCATTTGTGGTGCTGAGCCAAAGCAATTTTGCTTTCTTGGTCTCTGCCCCATGCCATGAGGGTGCATTGCAGTCAGAGCAGCTTTCAAATCTCTGTCCTTCACCCTGTTGCTTTGGGAAGATCAGTGCTTTCTTAGTCACTGGGGAGATGATTGTCCTTCTTTCCTGTTTTGCTTATTATAGCTTCTGTTATTTGATGTTATCAGAGAATGCGGGATTGACATGTTTGAGTTTGTTATAATTTTTTCTTGAATTTCACTGTGGTTTTTTTAGGATACATTGATTATTGATATGGCAAAAAGACTTGTCTATTTACCCATTTGTTCATCAATTAAATTCCCAGGTGCCCAGAGATATCTGTGTCCAAGAAAAAAAGAGAATCTCAGCTACAATCACGTGGAAATGTGAAAACTGCAGCTAAAATATCAGTCTAGGTGGATGGTGAGGATTGTTTGACTGTTCCAGCTCACACCCCACAACAACTAGGGCTCCGGCTTTTGATTCTAGTTGCTCTGATTCCTTTTCCTCTGTTGCAAAGATACAAAACAAAATAATTGTGTGTTAAGGCTGCCAGCTTCTTATTCCCTATCCCTAACTAAATCCCCCTAATATTCATGCTAAGGAACTGATTATAGGGTGTGCTGCTGGTTGGTGGTTTTTTTCCCCCTTTTTACCATCTGTCTGCTGTGAATTCATCTGAAATCCCTGGCTTCACCAGCTAAAATGTTCTCAGCAATGCAATTTTTTTCTTTTCTAATTATCCTTTTAATTTTCTTCTGCTCAACTCCCACATCTCCTCCCCCTTACCAGATTGTTTATATTTTTCCAAAGAGCTTCTGAGAATTGCTTATCCTGCTCTTTTCACCCTTTTCCTGCTCCTTATTCCAGAAATTACTTTCTTGTATCCTCCCTTGCTATGATCTTGCAGGAGTGAATGTGGATCACAACTTTCATGACTGTTTCTGACAAATTGCCCCATGGAGAAATAATCTGTGATACTGAGGGTATTTTCCTCTGACTCAGACCTCTCTGATCTGCATTAGCAGGTGGGACAGATTCCAGTGCTTATGAAGAGGTTTGGTACAAACGAATAGTACTTTATTTGTGGAGAGAGATACTTCATCCAATGACATCGCCAAGCTCCATAAGAAGCTGCTAACTGAGAATTGACCCAAAACATGGCTGTAAAGGAGTATTTGAGTGGCTGGAAAAGTGCAGCCTGGAAAGAAATCATGGGGCTGGTCCTGGGAACAATATATGCATGGAAGATTTAGTAATGAAACTATTTGTCATCTTCCCAGCCTGGGGGTTTGATCTGGGCATGGATGCAGACAACTAGCACAAGGAATAAGTTAGATTGAGGTGTCTGGCTCCAAAATCTCATTCCCATTATTTGTTTTTAGGTGTCATTCAAGACTGGTGACATTTTACCTCTCCTGCCTCTTCAAATTTCTTCAGCCTCAGCAGAGCCCTCTCTGAGCCCCTACCCCTTGTCTAAATGTAACCAGGGAGCAGGAACGCAGCACGAGGACGGTGTCTCCTGAGGAGCTCCGTGCAGTTTTCAGATCTTCCTTAACATGCAGTGACAGAACTGGGTTCCCCAAGAAGCTGTTGCTGGTGGTTTTATGTAATAGCCAACTCCATAAACACATTTGTAGATATCTATAAAAAGCCTTTGCTGTAGTGTCTGCATATGAACTGCTATGAACTTCATGTAACATATATAGAATACAGTACATGAGGTGTTCATAACAAATACACTGTCAGTTGTACAGAAATAACCATATTAATATAATATAATAATATGTGTTTTACATAATACTGTTTAAATCCAGCTGGCAACTAGGTAGCACAGAACCACTTGCTCCAGTCCTCCCCTGCTCCCTGTGGGACGGCAAAGAGAAACAGAAGAGTAAAAGTGAGAAAAGTCGTGAGTTGAGATAAGGACACATTAATAAGTAAAGCAAAAGCCATGCATACAAGCAAAGCAGAACAAGGAATTCATTCACCACTTCCCAAGTTCAGGCAGGTGTTCGGCTGTGCCCAGGGAAGCAGCTCTCCATCACTCATACCAGTTACTTGGGAAGACACACACCATCACTCCAAATCATTCAAGATCATTGAGTTCAACCATTAACCCAGCACTGCCAAGTCCATCACTAAACCTGGTCCCCAAGTATCACATATACAGTGATTCCACCACTCCCCTGGGCCTCTCAAAAACAATGACAAGAGTCTTGGCAATGGCATCAGCCAACTCTCAACACCCTAATTTATACATCCTGTCATCCCATGGACTTGAATATGTTCAGTAGGTTTAAGTGATTCCTACTCACATCTTCCTCTGGAGAGGTCAATGTTGCCTTCCCACAAAATCTGCTGGTGGGATCAGGGGTCTTGAGGGCCAGAGAACAGGCCTTTTGAGTGAATTTGGCAGGGTAGAAATGAAACTGCTTTTCAAGTCCTTTCGCCTCACATCCAAATATTTGATTCTAACAAACACTCAAACTATTGCAGTTCAGAGATATTTCATAGAATCACAGAATAATTAAGGTTGGAAAAAACCTCTAAGATCATTGAGTCCAATCATCAACCCAGCACCACCATGATGCTCACCACTAAACCACACCCTCAAGTGCCAAATCCACAAGTTTCTTGAACACATCCAGGGGTGGTGACTCCATCACTTCCTGGGACTGCTTGTTTCAGTTCTTAACAACCCTGTCCATGAAGAAGTTTTTTTTTTTGTTTGTTTGTTTGTTTGTTTGTTTTCCTAATACCTAAGCTAAATCTCCCTTGGGAAAACCTGAGGCCATTTCCTCTCATTCTGTCACTTATTACCTGGGAAAAGAGACCGACACCCACATCACCACAACCTCCTTTCAGGCCTGACATTGAATTATGTCTGTCTAAGCTGCTGTGGTGAACCCCAAAAAGATAGTCCAGAGCTTTTCACTCCTCAGGGTGGTGTCCTCACCTCTATTCACTTTCCCTTGGGGCACCATGGTTCCCTTGATAGCTGAGCTGTCCCCGTGATTCACGTGTCACTTTTTTTGAACAGTAAGTTTTACCATTTGAAAAACAGAAAGGCTATAACATTTTCAGACAGTTTTCTTTCATCAAAAAACAAACAAATCAATAGAAGCAGACCAACTCTCACTGGTGATATTTTCACTGTCCATTATGTTCAAGCTCAGGGGCGTTCTCTGAGGTTAAATTCACTCCTGTGAAAATGGAGCAGTGCAACAGAGACCTTGTTCTTGGTCAGCTACTTGGAGACAAGAGGCCTCAGGAATTTTTGCAGCTGACAGAGGACAGACTGGCTTGAGCAGAAGAATGGAGGACAATAAGGAAGCCCCCAGACCTGGGCTTCTTACATGAACAAAGAAAGGCAGCTGAGGGGAAGAGATAGGCAAGATACAAGACACCAGCTCACAGTGATGCAGATTTTATTATAGTACAGCTACTGACCCTGAATCCTCCTGCCAGCCAGGGATGTTGCAGTATTGACTGTGCAGTCAAGTTTGCAGCAGAGCAAGGACCCTGACTGCACAGCTGATCAAATGAGCCATCAATCAAGTGACTCACTTTGTGTACTTAAACCTCCTGCTCAAAGTCAGGTTATTATTCATACAGCTGAACACCTCCCAGAGCAGCTGCCTTAAACTTAAGGCAAGAGATGCTAAAGGAGATAAAGCAGCTGAAAAATTAAATTGCCAGTTACTAATAATAAACATGAGAACTCCTTCTTCTGACCTCCTTCAAATGGCACCTCATAAAATCATAGAAATGAGTTTTTTTAACTCGTTGGGGATTACCTTTACAGCAATGCAAGGAGGAACATTAGAAGATTACTGGAGTAGGAAATTGCTGACCACGCAAAGAGTGGGCAGTGAGCATGGCTTTAAAAGGGATAGGGCTAGCCAGGTGTGAAAGAGAGGCATTGTTTCCTTGTGTAACCCTGCACCAACTAAAGGCACTGCGTCTGTCTGGATCCAAGCTGGATCTTGAATTTTTTGCCTGCAAACAGGTTTCTAGTGCCACATGAGATGGCTTGAGGTGCCTGAACAACTGCACAAGGAAGTCTGAAGTCAGACAGTACTTCACAGATGGACAGTCTTCCAGACCAGATACTAAAAGCCAGATTGTGAGACTGTAGAAGATCTCAAATGGCACTGTCATGATCAGACACAGTACACATCTGTAGTACAGATCACTCAAGTTAGCTCAAGTGACTCCTTCCCCTTTCGTGGTCTGTGACTAGCAGAGGGGAAACCTTTGATGCAACACTACTCTTGTGCACAGAGCATCTGCTGCTACTTTAGTTTAGGCAAATTTTGTATAATGGAATAGGGAAGGAAATTACAGTAGTGTTGCAATTTAGATTCTGGAATGTGGTTCACATCTGGGGCACAGACTTTGCATGTAAGTCATTGCAGTGCTTCTGTGCTCACCTCCTGTGCACAAATGGGCATAACTGCTTTTTCCCTATTTTATAAAAGCAACCTGAAGTACAATGTGTTAATCAGGAGGAGAAGCTCTGACACCCAAATAGAAGGCATTGCCACAGACATGGGGCTGATGTGCAGTAATAGCTGTTTTGTCAGGTCAGCTGTGTTAGGGTCTCTAAATGGAATCCAGTTATTATGAATAACACTATAACTAATATTCAGACAGCTCCCTAATGTTGCATTCAGTAGGAACAAGGAAATAATGGCTTTCTGGAAACAGCTTTTTACTTTCTTAAAAGACAAAAGGCCTAAATGTTTTCTCCAGATATTCTTGTTTTCCAAGTAGCAGATCTTGTTTTGGTGGAGCTGATATGCTAAAGCACCTTAAAAAAATATGATTGGCCTTGGATTGCCAAGGCCTCTGCAAAGGTAGCATAAGCTACTTGTTAGCAGCTCTTTAAATAGACACCCTTGTGCAGATTGGGCTAGCAGAAGAATTTGGAAAGCAGACCATTAGGACCAGGAGTTGGAAGACTGCACTTCACACATGGCTTCTCCCTTGTCTGGCCAGAGGCCCTGCTACTGTACAGCACCCCAAAATGTCCTGTGTGACCTCACTGATATCCTTTCCAGCTGTGCTGTAACACCTGCTGACTGTATTCCTATGGTAGCACTGTGAAAATGCATAAACAAACACAAAGGAAAGAGAGAAAAAGACACTTGCTCCCTTGGGGACTTTTATTCAAGGGAAAGCAAGGCAAAGATTTTGGTGGATCACCTCACATCCTATTTTGCTCCCATACAAGAAAGGTGTCATATATCAGGACTGCATGTCTCTTTAAAGTGTTGGCAGCTATTTCTTCCAAAATAAAGTTGGCTTTTAAGTATTGAGGGTCATATCAAATCCTATCACTATGTCAAAACTGGATTGCCAACTGTCATGAAATATCAGAACCTGGCAAAAAAGAGAACTATCAAAATTGTCTGTCAATAAAATCAATAGGGAAAATAAAATGAATATCAGTAAAGGCTTTAAGATAGTTTCAGAGAAAGATTTTTTCCTCTTAATCTGGTTTTAGTTCCTGAACTCAATTCATATTTTAATATGTAATTTGGACTTACTGGCATTTTAATAGTTTGTACAATAAATTCAGCACAAACAAGCTATTCAGCGCTCCATTGTAAAGACAGGTGGGAATCCAAAATTGCTTTAAGAACATAATTTCCTGATATGGAGAAGCATTTTTAATGTGCTATCTGTATTTATTGTGCTTTTATAATATGAAGTTTTATTAAGAAAAAAGTTGGGAGAGTGAAAAACAAAATGCAAATCTTCCCCCTAGTTTTGTGGTTGATGTTTTATTGTCTAGGCCAGAATCTTCTTTCTTGCTTCTGTAAGTAGATCAGCAAAACTCAGTGGAGATGCACATGTGTAAAGCCAGTGCAAATATGTTCTGTGCTATGCTGTGTGGTGATCCTGCCTCTCACATCCTTTTCTTATAAAAACCCAAGATTTTGATGTAAAATCTAAAAGCTATTCAGCAATAATTATATTTTGCTTTTGCATCGTGCTTTCCTTAAGATTCTTTCTGTGACAGCCTCCCTTTCATGACAGGACAGGTATCATAGGAAGACCAAGGGATTTTTTCAGACATGCTTAGAGGATCTGAGAGCAAAATTTCTATGGAAAGTGTACTAGTCATTCATCTCTTGTGCTATTAGGAATTGCAGATCATTTTTGGAAAGGGTTTTTTCTCCCAAACGTGAGTTCCAAGGAGCCCTTCCCTCATGGGGAAATCTTTTATGGCTGTCAGAATTAGGCAACAGCCTTCCTAGAATGCAGTTCAAAATTCAAGCCAGGTGAAATATGTTAGCCTATGTCTCTGCTAACAAGCTGGCCATGGAGAGACCATCTGCATCCAAACTACTTCTTGGTTCACCCTGTTCCCTGGACCAACTTGACCATTTTCTGTGAAAGTGGAGAATGCAGGAAAATATGTTTGTCTTTCAAACAATACTGGGGCCCCAGTCCTGTGCTGTTCTGGTCCTGTTTATTTCATTAATCAGCATGTAGCCAAAGAGACATATTGGGAATTAAAAGCACAGACGGAGATCAGGTGATTCGAATTTCATCTACTAAAATGTCAAGAAGCCTACTGAGCACTGACCAGGCACCCTGTGCATAAATCAGCAGTGAAAAATTAGGAACTATTTTCAGCTAGTGGACAATTCTTGTTTTCACTCTCAGGAAAAGACTCTGTTAGAAGATGAGGATATTTGGGTGAAAAAGAAAAGTTCAGTGCTTGTGTGTAGTCTGAAACCCCTCCATCATGAGGAACACTGCAGCATACAATAACAGGGTGATCAAGACCTGAAGCAAACATAGATGCTCTGGTCCAGCTATGTTGTAATAATCTGGATCTCAGATCAAAGCCAGTCCTGCTGTAAATCCCTGGAGTTATGACAACTCTGTTACACAGCAAAAAAGAAAACTAAAGAAGACAAAATAATGAAATTGTAGAATCACAAAATTATTAGAGTTGGAAAGGACCTTACAGATCAGCCAGTTCCACCCCCTTCCATGAGCAGGGACACCTTTCACCAGACCAGGTTGCTCAAAGCCCCATTCAGCCTGGCCTTGGCAACCTCCAGGGATGGGAAATCCACAGCCTCTCTGGGAATCATGCTCAGAGGCATACAATAATTTATTTAAGGTCTAATCCCAAGTCACTAGCAGAGCAGGAAAAATAATTCTGATCTCCTGTTTCCAGATGATCATGTTTCTAGCTGACTTTATTCATAGCATGCAATGGCATGCTGCTATAGACAGATCAAATCTCAGTGTGAAAAAAAGGTCTCTGAAAGCACCATTTTTCTTTCCTTGTGTAAGAGATGGTCTGAAGATCCCTCATCTGCCTCACAACCTTTGACAAGGACAGAGACTGAAACCCCAGCACAGGAGTTCTGGCCTGGCTGAGGTGGGATGTCTGCCAAGTGTTGCCTGCAGGTGTGTTCGCTGGACCAAAATCTGGTGTGCATTCCCATGGGAACCCGTGCAGGGGTAATGGACAGGTCACGGTGGACTGGCTGTGCTTGCTGCAGAACTGGACTGTCCTGTAACTGTCCTGATCTCCCCACCTTTTGGCCAGCTGCCTGTCACTTTGGAAAAGCCTGTAGAGGGACTCCCTGAGTTAACCCTAATTGAGATCTCCCCATGGAAGAAGACGGATCTATTGGTGGATGGCCATGAGGACCTCGTCTCATCTGTTGGTAGTTATATCCCCTCCCTCTGTGTCTCTCTATTCTTTAGCTCTTTCTCTCTCCTTCCCCTCTATTGCATTACCGTGCTGTGGGCACTCAATAAAGGTGCATTGTTTTGATTAAAACTGAAATCCCTTCTGTGTCTCTTGCACTCTGAGATCAAGAAATGAACCATCAAGACCCTGCTTGTATTAGCGGATTGTGACATTTAAACATCCAGGCAGGGGCCAAGCTACTACAACTTGGAAAGAAAAAGATTAAAATAATCCCCAAATATAGTTTTCAGAAATCCCCATACCCCCACCTGCAGAACACAGAGATTACAGATGTGTCTCCTGGAGAAACTGAAATTTGGCTTATAGTTAACCAATCAGTCTACTGCAGTTCTAGGTCAGTTGTGGGGGTTTTTTTGTGGTTTGTTGTTGTTGTTGTTGNGTTTGTTGTTGTTGTTGTTGTTGAGGGTTTTTTTGGTTTTGGTTTTTGTTTTGGTTTTGGTTTTGGTTTTTTGGTACCTACATTGTGCTGGCTTACATATAAGTTGAAGTAACTCTCTTGGATAGTCTAAGAAATATGTGTTTCTTTTTCTCTAAGCCTGATTCAACTGGCTGTGTTACTATGCATTTCCTGTGTATGTGCTGTCTTGGTTTTCAAAAAGCATTGTCTCTTGTGTTGACAATGAAGTGATCTCAGAAGGTGAGCTGACAGATAGCCTCAGGTGGGATATTCTTGAGTCCTCTTGTATACAGACCTAAAAAATCTTTTCAAACTCAGTCTACTTTCCTGTCAGTTGCAGCATTCCCTCTTACCCCTAGTTCCCAACCTCAGTGTCCTAATTTCCTCCCTGACTGATTGCATGAGTCTTTTTCCTTCTGCTGCTATTGTTGCTGTCATTGTTGCCCTTGTTATTTGGGGAAGTGTTCTGCAGCTCCGTTAAGCATCCTGAAGCCAAAGAAAAATGTGTTAGGAAGTCACAATGATGGGGAGGGATTCAGTGGGGACATCTGCTGACAATCCTGTTAGGTCAGCAGCCCATGGCATTGACAGCCTGATAGTCCTAAGACCTAAAAAACTGCAATACTGGAAAGCTGACAACTTCTGCTGCCAGAAACCCGAGGATCACTTGTCATAGCAAATGCAGGCACAGCTCCTGAGCAGGCAGGGTGAAAGCTGAGCCTGGAAGGCTCTGTATACCTTCACCTGCTGCTGTGGAAGATGCAAATTGAAAAGGATCAGACTGCAGAAGGGCTGATCTGTTTTGTTTCTTCGGAGCCCACATCTGTGACCAGCACTGGACTCCCCTCTGCAAGAAAGACGTTGCGAAGTGCAGGACATCAGCAAAACCCCCAGAGATGGCTGGGGCTGGAGCACTTGCCTGGAGAGCCAAGGCTGAGGGGGCCCAGAGAAGCTGTGAAATCTCACCTTGATCAGTTAAAAAAATCAAATGGATGAGGTGCTGAGCAACCTGATTTTAGCTGGCCTTTCTTTGAGAAAGGCAGTGAACCAGGTGGCCTTCAGAGTTCATTTCCAGCCTTGATTATCCTGTCCTTCTGTCCACCATAAGGAATTGTTATTCCAGATTTCCAATAAAAACTCTGACCACTGATGTGTTTTATGTTTTTGGACAAAGTTAAAAAAAGGAAAAAAAGAAAGGGCTTGTAAAGTTTTAATGGCTAAAGCTACTGATCAATTAATGAAAACCATTAACAAACAAGTGTTCTATAGACAACAAAAGGGAACAAAAATTTGTCAAGTATAAGAAAAATGCAATGTAATTAATTCTTTTGGAAAAATAGAAGAATTTCAGGAGATTCAAAATAGCAAATGTTGATGAATAAATAAGTTAATTGAAAACTTTTGTTTCCAAAACCATCACAGTAGCTTTTCTTTTCTTTTGTTGTTTTATTTTTTTTTGTCAACTTAAAACGTGAACTTGTGACTCATAATTCAGTTTTTCAGAAAGAAGGTGCCAATTCCATTTTTTCCATCTGTTTCTAATATATAATGGCAGAAAAACCTGTATATACTAAGACGTAGAAGAAAAACTTCTTAATGTCACATTATGTGACTACAGAGGGTTTGCAGGAATCTCTGAGCAAGCAGCACCAAAATCTTCCATGGTTGTACTTTGTGAACCAGTAGAGCAAGACTTCACTCACCCAGCAAAGCCAAGCCCTTCCCTATTGCCAAAAGGTAAAGCTGCCTCTTTGTTCCACTACTGATTACAACCATTTTTTACCTTCTGAATCTCCAGCCTTAGAGTCAGGTTTGCCTGAAATTTGTCAGGTTTACCCTCTACCAGAAGGCCACCTTCAAAGCAAGTACAGTTATTTTTTGTATAAAATACATATTAGGTAAGAGACCAGCATTCTTTTTGACTATCTTCTCTTCCTCCCACCACCATTTATTCTTGTCCAAACATTTTGATTTAATCTGCATGTGTGGCTGATGGAATAACTCTTAGATTGAAGTTGGACACTTTTTGTTTACATTTTATTGTCCTTCCTCCATTAAGTTAAGGACAATCTGGCTCTATTTATGCTGCTTCTGAGCTTTTCCCTTTCAGTTCTTACTGAAATATACTTCTGATCCCTGCATGGCAATTGGTGCAGTTTAGATTTCAGAATGGACTGCTCCCAGAAGAGTCCTAAAAAACCCTCAGGGTCCAGCTATTTGTGACATCCATCACTTGTTTGTGATGGACACAGGCCCTCAGCTAATCCATGGGACCAGTTACTCTGTAATGGCTGAACACAGACTGTGTTGGGGTCTGCCTTTATTAACAGATGCAAATGGGATCATTTTTAAAGGTTGCAATAAAATGCCTATTACAGAACTACCACACCTACTTTTTGGTGTGGCTGGCATGGCCATGCCCCCTTCCTGTGCAGGGAAATCAGGGGCTCTTTAAGGCTGCCACTGGAAATGCTCTAAAATCCCATACCAGCTGTTCCATCTGGAGAGACAGTGCAAAAAGACATGCAGTTAAATAAGTAGCATCTCAGGGCTGTAGAGGACATGTCCAACCTGGGAGACTGTCATTGGACTGGGAATGCTTCACAAAAATCTCCTGCCTTTGCAGTGTTCAAGGTATCTTTGGAGTCAGACCAAGTGCTCACCCCCATAACCAGTCAAGTCCTGACAGTGACTGGTGACCAGAAATTGATAAAAGAAAAAGATATAAAAAGCCTTTCCACATGAGACCCAGCAAGTCATTAAAAGGAAGAAGGACCTGCCTTCCTCAAGGTGCATCAGCTGGAGATCTGATAAAAAGCTGCATGAAGCGTGGACTGAGGCTGCAAGAGCTGTCTTGCTTTCTTGTGTTGCTTTGGATGAAGAAGTAAATGACCTTCAAAGTCCCTTCCAACCCAAACCACGCTATGATTCTATGAACAAAGCACGCCCAGTTGCAAGCCCAGTTGTCTGTAAGCATAGTTCACCTGTTTATTTGGGTGTCTGGGGGTGTGTGCACGTGTACACATCTGTAGAGAAAGGCAAAAGGAGAATTCATGTTGGAACAGCTGAAACACTGACAGAAATCAGAAAGGTGGTACATGTAAGGGGTGTTAGCTACACTGTCACTGGAATCTAAAGCCAGCTCAGACCAAAAGGTCAGTACACTTTCTGAAGATGTTAAATACTCCTAGCACAAGTGGCTGGTGCTGCAGATGCTTCTGGCTTCTTATCTTTGCTGAAAAGGGAAACGATGCAGTAAAGAACAATTCTTTCCTGCAGTAAGAAAAAGAGCTCTGCCAAAGGAAATAGGGACATGTTGCCATCCAGATTGCCTAATGACATAAGATAATGTTCAAATTCAGATCAGTGATGCTTGATCTGAATCAGGCAGAAAAAGGCATTTACCCTTGATGTCTTACCCTGTACAAGTGAGCAGCCAAATAATTTACATACCAGTCAGTGAAGTAGATCTAACAGCGGGTTTTGAAGAAGTTTTTCACCACCTCTACTATGAGTTACCACCTTCCAGGCCTGTCTAGTGAATTGCTGACTCTAAAAGAACAGCACTGTGCCCCCATCCACTGATGCAAAGCTCTGACCTTGATGTAGTGAAATAAAGATGGGACCAATGCCTTTTTTTTTTTTTTTGTGAACTATTTTTTTACAAAATGCTTATCCCGGCATAATCTCTGGAGCATCTGAAGTCACTGTGGTTACTCCCTTAACTACACAATTTTGTAGTAAATTTTACAAAACACAGTAAAAGAAAACCACTTGAGACTGGACTCTTGTTAAGGAGTGATGGTGCAGTCCCATGACTTTCCTTACCTGGAATCACTACAGATCAACCCATGAGGCAGTCCAATTATTGACTTCACTTTGAAGGATTTCTTGGAAGCACAGGCTTTTTCTTTTTCACCAGCTTCTATGCTAGTAACCAAAAGAAATCCATGAAGGAAATCAATGTGAATTAAAAATGTTAACTCCCAGCTATTATAAAGGGAACAAAGAGAATACAGTGAGCTGGATACCTTAATTGTATAGCTTTCAGAGTGTTTGAAAAATATGGGTTTACTTGCTATACTTATTGCCTTTATTGTCCAGTACAATTTGTAGTCAGAAATATATGAGAGTCAATTAAGGTTTTGAAGAAAAGTTTTCTTTTCTTTTCCAAAAGAAAGTGTCATAGATCATGAAATATCAACTCCAGTGTTAGACTAGCTGAAATTTACTGCATCATGTCCCTGCAGTGAAAATTTGCAGCTAGATTAATGTTCCTTTAGCTGGCATTAAATCAATTCCATACATATGCTCGTATTTTCACCAGTGACATTCTTCAATAGCTGATGTTTTGGAGGAGTTGTAAAGAAAAAAAATCAGAAGATTTTGTTCAAGCTTCATATATATGTATGTATATACAAGTGAACAAGATACTTCATATTTCACTTGCTATGAAAAATTCTTGAGTTTTTAAAGTTGGCCAACACCTCATGTTTTTCATGGCTATACACTGCTTATTGTCAGCACACCTTCATGTAGTTGAGAAGCACCTAGAGTTACATAGATCTAATCTGGATAGAATTGACATTTTCTTTTTTCCCCCAGTTTATTGGAATTGCTCTTGTTATGAAACTTGCATGTCAGCAATTGACGTATTGGGCTAAAACAGTCACATCTTCCCACCTAATGCTCACCATGTGGGGGTTGATTTCATCCTGGCTGGTTGTCAGGGGATCCATGAGATAACAACATGTTCAATGGCAAGACATGAACTGCCCAAAGAGGTTCTGCATGTCTGTGGGACTTTGCCTCCTGACCAGGGCACAGCAATCTCCAAAAAGGCCATTTTTCTCCTGAATGTTCCTTCTCAAGGAAGGACACTGAGGAGAGCAGAGTCCGCTCATTCAGAATGCTCTCATGGAGCAACACTGCAGCCCTGGGGACAGTGCCAGGGCAAAAGCCACCCAGGGCAAAAGGAATGGTTTGTGCAGCAGTGGCATCACCATGACTGGTAAACAAGCCAGTGGAATTTTCTCAGTTACCTTTTGGCAGGTAAAACCACACTGATTGCCTTGGTCATCAATTGCTGTAACTGCCCCTCTTATGCTGAAAGGGTCTCTCACTGCTGCAGGACATGACTCCAGGTAATATGAATCTTCAGGGAAATAGCCATTGTCACAACTAGATCTGGTCTGAAAAAGAAAACCTCATATTTTGTCACAGTAGTAAAGGAGTGAGTCTAATGGGTGGAGGAACCACTGCAAGTGAAAGAACCAAGTCCAAGATTTGCAAGTAGCTGTAATGTGGATTTGCAACTGAGGAATTTACTGGGATTTATGGATTTAAAGGCATTCAAGTAGAGGTGTACTGTGTGCTGAGACACCCTAGGATGTAGAGATAATGTAGCAAAGACAGATTAAAAACATGGATAAATGTACTCAGGGAAAATTATTCCTTTTCCAGCATTACTGGGTGTAATGAGGGCCCTCTGAAGGATTTTGAGGTGTCTTGCAGTGAAAATCAGTGGAAAGTGCTGATCCTGAAAGCCAGACTCAGGGTGCCAGGGAGCTGATCTAGCCCCTTTATTTTTGTATGATCTTGATTCTGTAGTATATAGGCACCTCACAGGCACCTCCAGCTCTCAGGGAGATAGGAAATACTCATTGTATTTTAGAGCAAGGAACAGAAATATAGAGAAAACTACCAGAAAAAAAAAATGATTGGCATTAATATCCAGGGCTCCAGGTGATCAGCCACAATCCTGAGGTGTTTTTTCTTTCCTTGTGTATCTAAATTTTATGGCAGAAGGACTCTAGCTTGGGAAAGCAGCCCTTTCTGCACAGGGAAAAATTGGCGGGTAAGGTTTCCTTGGGATGCTGCTCAATGCTGGTGTATTATTTGTGATGTTTTCATGTTACTAAGGTTGTGTATAAAGTCTGTCACTAACCTGGGTAACAATCTTGAGCTGCCTGAATGCCTATTTTCCATGCATTTTTCTATCTTTGTCTTTTTAGCATGTTGTTAATATCAGATAAGATTGTGTTTCTAAGAGGCACTCAGAAACAGCAGCATCCTCCAGTTTTCTTCAAAGAAGGGATTCAGTTTAATTCTCTGGTTTCACACGTCCTTTGTCCCTTATTTCTTAACCCTTTGTCCTGTTGTGATAAGTAAGTTTTGACAGCACAGAATACAGTTGACATCTAATACTGGAAGGAGAAGTCTGGGGCTTTTTTCTGACATGTGAGGCAGCAAAATTATAAATTAGGATAAACTAATGGGTCATAAAGAAAATGACTCATTAAGCATTTATTAGTTCAAGTTTCTTGAATGGCTCAGCTTTGGTCAGCAGCATTGAGCATAAAGAGAGGCCTCTTACATATATATTTATCATGCAAATCAAAACTATCCCAACAGAGGTGTTATGGGTGTAGTTCATTCTTAATACATATATCTTGGGGTTTGCTTTCCTCCTTCCCCCAATTAGTGCAAAATTTTCAGTGCAAGGTGAGCTATCGACTAGGAGGATCATAAATAAAAATCTAACTGCAAAAATCCTCAAAGATCTGACAGCCCTGGAAGACAGCTGATTGTTAAATATCTTCTAGTCTTGTGCATGCAGCAGCCATTGGACTGGTTCACACACCTCCATCTGCTTTATTGTTTTTAGGAAGGATGTCACATTTTCCATGTCGGTGATTGACTCTCTAAAACTAAAGATAAGCTGCGCAGGAATTTTATTTCTTAAATTTCTGATTTGGAATCTATGCAAGGTGTTTTATCCCTTGTTTCTTTAGCTCCATTGTGCTTTCAGGGTTTTTGTTTTTGTTTTGTTTTGTTTTTTGATATAGATTATATGACATATATATATGATATAGGAAAAGAAAGTCTGAGCATCATAATAGTTTTAGGCTTTATTCTTGAAGTATTCAATTTTTTATCTTCTGTGCTACTTCTTGGAGTTTATTTTTTGCTTATGTATGCACATGCATGCATTATCCATACACATGCTTCTCTATCGTCAATTGCCTACCCTGCCTTTTTTATAAATCACTTTTTAAAATTACTGACTATTCTGTGTCATATGTAATTTAATACAAAATTTATAATCATGGTAAAATGAACAATCACGCAGTGCTCTTCCGTGCATAGTTTGAAGCAATTTTCATAAATAAGGATTTAATAAAAAACAGGTTTCATTTTTTACACTCTAATTAAAAATTAAGAAGAAACAAAATAAAAGAAGAGCAATAAAAACAGACTGAATTCTTCCCTAAATTGCATGCACTAACCTGATTGGATTCACTGGATTGACTTTAATTCACAATGTGTATAAGGGAGAAAAGCAGAGCTTGGAGTAGCCATTCCTGAAATGGAGAGTGAGCTGCAATAACAGAGTAGTAATTAAGGACTGCCTCTAGCGTGCTCCTTTGAAGGAGCTCATGTTCCTTTGTTCACTCTCCGAGAGTGTTACCTGAAAATTCATTAAACTCAAAGCTTCAGGTTTAGCAAGGCAGCCAGCAGATCAGCAGAGACCAGGGAAATATTTGTTGCTGTTGATTTATTGCCACTCAGCTGATTGATAGGAGTGGGTTGTGGTGTCTGGGCTGTGGTGACCCCACATCCTTTTCTGGGGTCCTCATTTTGTACTTCCCTACCTTTGCCCTGCTCTGTTGCGTGACCTATACTGGGGGCTGTGGGAATTTGATCCATCATGGACTTCTCATCCACAAGGACTCATTCTCACGCTCTGGAAACAAATCTTTAAAAACCAGTAAAATCATATGGGCTTATGCCTACAGAGTTCATTCAGGGAGAAAATTTTTAAAGATTTATTTATTTTCTCCTATTGGAGAAAGTTCCTTTCTCCTACTGGTTATTTTTTTGTGGGTTTGAATCTTTGTTTGTCATTTGTTAGAGGTCAAGTGAATTTGTGAAAAGGAAATAGAAATATATATTCTCAAATTCATTGTATTGGATATATTCAGCATTTTTAATGCTCTTTTTCCATGTCCAGCCATAAGACACAAGACTTCTTTAGGGAAAAAAAAAATTAAAACAGAGAAAATGTTTTATTTGAGCAGCAAGCTCAAATCTTAATTACCTGTAGACGTCCAGAAATGGGTTCAGACATTCGCACAGGTGAAGAGGGGTTGTTCATGTCACCCTCCTGTAACTATATGAAGATAAGAGGGGAAACCATCTGCAAAATGAAACCAGTGGAGTTGGTACTGGATGATAAGACCCCTATCAACTCAAACAATTCTATGATTCTGTGATTGTTATGGAGCAATCAAGGGCAAACATAAGTAATAACACTTGAGAGGTATTCAAGATTGTTTTTAAATATATAAACCTTTTCTTTCTCGGAAGAATGAGAAAAGCATAACCAAAAGAACCCAAACCCCAGACTTATTTTCATCTCCAAAAAATCTGGTGTTGAGTGGGTTGGGGCATATCTGAGGAAACCAAGGTTCACTGCTTCTCTGGAAGGAACAGATGAGTGTAAAATGTTGTTTGTATCAAATCCCTGAACCATTGAAAACACCTTACAAGTCTATGTGACTTGTTTGAAACTGAAAGTGTTACTTGTATGTCTAGAATTACCATTTGTCCAGTATAGAGAAAAAATCTTTTCTCACTGGGAGTAAAACCCCACAATTTTCACACTGTGGGAAAAAACAGCAGGGACTGGTCTATCTCACCTTTTAAAAGCTGAAGTGTTCCTGATGGGACATCACATCTTATATAGAAGTGAATCACTTTCGATCTGTTAAATGCTTAAAAGTGAAAGTCTTCATCCTAATGGAGAGAATGAAGTCTCCTATAAATTAAAACTTTCTCATTTGGATTATTAAATAGTTTCTCAATGAGAAAAGAATAAAATTAGAAACAGGACATTTAGTATGAAAACACGGGGGAGGGGTGTTATGAATCTACTTTCTCTTTGGAACAATGAAAAAATCTTTCCATGTTTTCAAGGAAGTCATTCATGGCCAGTCCTCAAAGAACCTTGCAGATACTACTGAAGTGTTGAAATGCTACATGCGAGAGAGGCAGGCAGTGTTTGGGCTGATGGACCTGAGCATCACCGAGGGAGCCTGCGGCCCATGGAGCTCAGAGTAAGCGGCAGCTTGGAGTGTCGCGACGCGCTCCGATGTTACCGCGCGTTACGGGGGTGCGACACTCCCCACAGTGCCCTGTGTGTCCCAGGGGGTGCGAC
>WAAE01026703.1:0-10723 GCA_013400495.1 Nicator chloris | reverse complement strand
GGGGGAAATACATCTTAGGACTAAACCATTAACATAGGTGACAACAAAACAACCCATTTAACATAAAAGCACATCACAGCATTGGAGGTTATGTAAGAGCTGTAATACCATTAAGGCTGAGAGGCTAAACCCCTTCTGAGAGTGGCATTGAAGTCACTTACCCTCTTAATGCTTTCACAAATGGTGCTCATAATTTTGCAAGATGACTTCACCTGGATGAGAACTGGAGACAGCCAGAGACTGGGTGCAACATAAAGATTTTTCCTCAGTTAATTATTGTTAAAATGAAGGATTATAATAAGGAAGTCAGAATATAACCCTCCAAAGAGCACATTTGTTCATGCTTTATGTACCTACATGTAGTACCATTTATTATTTTCTGTTGCAAGCAAGCAATAATAATCCTGTGGTTGCTTCATAAAATGTATGAATTTGCAAACATGTCTGTATCAATATATAGCAATACACAGTTGGCTGGAATTTGTTTGCATCTATCTGTATTTCTTCAGAGCTAATCTCAGCTCCTATCCAATATAAACCTGTCAGGTTGTCTGTTGTGCAAGGAGACCATTTGTATTTCTACTTGTTCACAGTTAAATCATTGTTTCCAAAAGTCCAACTCATTCTTCTGTATGTGTGTGTTTGTGTGTGTGTGTCTGCCTCTTTCTTTAGTTCAAACAATCCTGCGTTGGCAACTGCCCAAGAAAATTTGGGCACTCAGCATCAGAGCTGTTCCACCACTGAAGTCTTTCAGACATATGCAGACACAGAGGTTAAGAGATAAAGTTTCTTGTTTGTTAAAGCCTCAGTGCCGTGTGCCTTATGCTGACTCAGAAAAAGTTTTTACTAAAGCCTTGTGGGATTAGAAAAGGGGGCTAAAATCTAATCTTGATTGTATCAGAGTTGATTAAATGTGCTGTAATCCTCATTCTCTGACGGCAGACTTTTAACTGAATTTCCCTGCACTACATTTTAAAACAAAGTTCAAGGGCTTTAGGTAACTAAAGCCACAGAATTACAGTCTCTCACTGACTCCTGAATATGAAAAAGTATTATATGAGGAAAAAAAAAATGGTAGATAGCATCAAAGTCACTATTTTGACAGTTTTATCACAGTACAAACAAATGCTCAGGTTTTTGAGTATTTACGGATAGGTATTTCTCTCCTTTTTTTTCATTCTTCAATTTAGATCAGCCTTTCAAAGCAAAGGTAGTCATTCTTTTCAGAGGCAGAGCACTATCTAACTTGCTTTTTCATAAGCAACTCAAGGTGTTTCATTGCTGTCTGGAATGTGACAATAGAATCCTCCACTAGCAAGAAATAATTTTTTTTCTAGAACAATCCCCAAATTCTAAAGATCTAATCAGTAAGAAAAAAAAATACTAAAAATTGAAAGATTTGAATCTCAATAAGCAGAGACATGCAACTTTGCTGCCTAAAAATCATGTCCCACTGAAAGGGTTTAAAAATCCAGGCAAGATTTTCCTCCTGCTCAATACAGTTTTATAAAATGAAGCCTGTCATGCCATCATTATGTCTGTCAAGTGCAGGTTGAGTGACTCTTCTGCAGAGATGAGGTTGGGAGCAGATACCTCAGACTGGAGATGCAGCCAATTACACCCAGCAAGTTGAAACATGGCAGACCTTTAAAAGTGGATTTCTCCCACTTGCAGAAAAATTTCTGTTTTGCTTATTAGGTGACTTTAGTACACCAAAGTCTGACTGAAGCCTAAGGGTTTTTCCATTAATCCCCCTGGTAGTGAATGGAGCCACAGTGTTGCTTAACGATTGCTTGTGAGGAGCTTCTTTCCTTTTCTTTTGTATGAAGAGACTTGGATTTTCCCCTCCTAAGACAGTAGTGTTGATGAGCCATGGAAAAATAGGTCTCTGTATGATACAGAGATGCTAAATTTAAAATGCTTCTTCATTACATAGCTGCTCTTTGCTCCACCACAGAGTGACTGATAACATGTCATTTATTGATCTGTTTGGCCCAACAAATATCCCTGATCCCACTGGGCACAGCCCAAACATCCCTGTACTTATCCTCTAGCAAGAAAATGCTGGGACACAGAGAGCTGGGTTGCTTTTTCCTCCACGGGGAGCTCTGTTTTATTACAGCTAAATTTGAAAAGCTTCAACCCTGACAACAGCAGATGAAACCTGTTGGTCCTGGCATGATGTATCTTCCCCATAATCATGTGTGCGTGTGTATGTCCTATTAGAGGTAATAAGGGTTATGTATTGAGAGCAGATGCTCTTTAACCAATAACTGTCTCATACTATTATGTCTGGATTTATTTAAAAGCTGTTGTCTACCCATACCATGTGAGCATTAGAGTGCAGATTTTCACAACAAACCATTGAGAAAATTGTCAGTGCTGCTGACTATCACATTGCAAGGATAAATTTCAGATCCATAAGGTTGATTTTTTTTCTGAAGTGGACTTCACTGGTGTCAAACAAAGCCTTGAACCACAAAAGATGAGTGTTCATTTCACAACAAAACTGCAGTTCAAAACAGTCTTGGATATGAGAAGGTGCACCTCAGAGTTACATTGCACTTGGACTTGTGCATGGGTGGGGTTTTGCCTAGAGTTAATAAAAAGGCAGAGGTTGGAGAAAGAAAAAAAATTAATCTGTGATAAGTTTGCTCTTGGGTCGAAAGTGCAATTTGGTGTGAGCTGGGTTTGCTCACTTCTCCATGTCAGTGTCATGAAGTACTGCAAAGCTCACTTTCCAGCTCAGGTCAGTCAGGGCAACAGGTTACAAAAGCCTCTGTGAGAAGTCAGGGAAAAGTAATGGGAAATGCTGTGTTTCATAAAAAAGGCAAAGAAGAGAGAAAGAGACATAGAAGGGAGAGTGTGGGTGAAGAAAACTAATAAAAAAATACATTTACTGTGCAAAAGCAGCTCAGCATGGGGAGCTGAAGTGAGTCAGGGGAAAGTAGGGGTTTTATTATCACGCATATTTTTCATCTCAGTCCTCATCTCTCCCTACACACAAAGGCAAATGGATGGGCTCTGTCTACATTGCATAGGATTTCACATTTCTCCTTGAGCAGTGGCTGCAGATCTAGAAAATCAGGTCTGCCCTGGGGTCTGTCTCTTTTGGAGGTTCATGTCTTCTCTTCTTGAGACTGTGGACTTCCCTGATTTGCTGCATGCAGAAGTGGTTAGATGTTTTTAAAAGCTGCTTATAAATCATTAAATTGCCTCCTTCTCTGCCACATGAAGACTCACGATGTACAACATCTTCTGACATTTAGCCCAGAGTATAGAACATTCTCAAGCTCACTTTGCAGAATGCCTTTATTGGTGGTTCTTCACTGGCAGGTCATGAGGTTTCAGGTAATGTCAGCTAATGTAGAAGGGAGAGTTGTCTGCTGTATGTTTACCACAGAGTACTTATTTCCTACTTAGGGTTATTTCCTACTATAGGAGAAAAATTAATAGCAAGAGAGAAAGACTGCCACCTCCAAAATGCCTTATTTTATGTATTTACTTGTTTACATAAAACTTGTACCACCAAACAGAAAACCTCAACACTGAACTTCTAATTAGAAGGCACTCAGAAACCCAGTCCTTATTTCCACAGAGACAACAGCACAGATGTATGGACACATTCACACACTGGGATGACAGTCCCTAGAGGACTCTTTGGGATAGCACAATTAGGATTCACTATTGTCTGTCCAACACACAGTACCAAACATGGTACTTCTCTTTCATAGACAAATCTTTTTTTCTCTCTTAGGCGACCAGGAGCCAACTTTGAGGGGGAGCCCATTCTGTATGAATCTATAATAAAATACCTTAACACATTGTTCAGCCTCTGGCTTTATGGCAATTCAGATTAATTCAGTGACAGTTGTCAGTAAAAATTCATATTTTTCCATGCAGTTCCTTAATGTGGGTTCAAATGCATGGCTGACCCATACCTTTTTAAGCAGCCCTGTTTAAATCCTGAGACTGACTTAGTTTTTGCATTAAAAAAAAAAATCTGAATATATATAATGTGCTGAAGAGGGTAAGTACCTGTCAGTGGTTAAATTTACTGAACACTCCAGAGCAGCAGCAAAAACGACCTTTCTGGCTGGGTCTTTAGGTGAGCAAAAGAATGTTGCTCTGATGTTTCTGTCTGGTGTTTCAACCTTGCAGGGCCGTTTTTTGCAGCACAGATGTCTGAGCAGCCTCTCAAAGGCAGAGGTGAGCAATTCCTTAGGGGAAGCAAGCCAGCCATTTAAGAGATGAAGAGTTGTTGAATTCACAATACTTCTGCCTGCTTTTCTAACCCAAACCCAGACTTAACAGATGGGTCCTAAGGTCTGTTTCATGACCCCCATGCTGTCACTGAGATCAGAAATCCCCACTGCAATTACTGGTAAGTTCCCTTGTTCTCATCTGTTATGAATGTTGACTCCCTGGGGAGAACATGGAAGTCAAGGCACTGAGTAAGGCTGACACTGTAGTAGTGAGCTCACAGGTTGGACCCAAAATACTATTTTTTATTTGGGGATGGATAACTTAATTTTTCCTTTTGTTTCTTTTTAATTGTCTTCTCTGGTCTTTCCCAGCTTAAAGCGATTAGCACAGCAGCAGTCTGCTTAAAAAAGGCCAATTACAACAACAACAACCAAAAAAAAAAAGGAAAAGGATGAGGCAGATCACTTTGCTATGAACCCATTAGTAAACTGTGCAAAATGCAGAGCCCCAGAAAGCTTGCACCAGCAGCCCTTGATATAAGGATGAGTGGCTCCATCTCCTCTTCTACAATTGCAGTCTTTGCTTCAGTTACATTATTCCTGCTCAGCCTGACTATGTTTTTCTGTATTTCCCCTGTCTATTCTCTGAAGAGGCAATTGTTGTGAATGGTGGAGAAGGTTGAGTGCCTGACTGAAATAAAGGAAAATTAGTTTTTAAGGAGAGTAAATTGGATAGAATAGGACCCGTAAGGATAACAAGTTGGCGATAATTCAGTGTAGTCTTCCTGTTCTGCTCCTGTTTATTAAATATTCTTATTGACTTCTGCTTCTCAGTGCTCTCTGTTCTAGTGTACTAAATTACAGTAACTGAATATTCTGTCTACATATGCTGACTGGTCATTTGAGAGATGAGTGCACTTAAGACAGAAATGTTTTCCTTTAGTCCTTGGATCTTTGAAATGCCTATTATAAAATGTACATCTGTGAGAAGGCACTTCTCCTTGCCAAATGAGATTTAATGCT
This sequence comes from Nicator chloris, assembly GCA_013400495.1. Taxonomy (NCBI): domain Eukaryota; kingdom Metazoa; phylum Chordata; class Aves; order Passeriformes; family Pycnonotidae; genus Nicator; species Nicator chloris. The sequence continues at coordinate 5,495 of WAAE01026703.1, read as the reverse complement.
GAAAAAGCTACAGAGCTAAATAAAATAATAAATTTTGAGGAGGTGCCTTCTTTTTGACTTACATTGCTCTTTTCTAGCCTCTGCTAGAATTTTGGGTTAGGAATTAATGCCTCCATATCCATATTCTCCCTCCAATAAAAGAAGTCCTAATACAAATATATACTGCAAAGCTTATTTTTCCCTGGTTATGGCCTATTGATGGAATTTCTTGATTTTCAGAAATTTTGGTTTCTGTTGCTTGAGAAGCAAGATGATCTGAGTGTCAGCCTCTTTGGAAATGAAGGGTAAACCATACTGGGCCAAGGAATGCCGTCAAGCACAACCTAAAATTTAGCCCTCACATTTAACTGAAATAGTTTTGACAAGCACATTTAAAATTCTTTTGGATGATGCCTGGATGTGACAAGAGGAATAGCATAAACCAGTGACTGCTCTCAGTAGACAACACAGGTGAGACCATCCTGTTCATGTGTCAGAAACCTTGCTCCATGGATTTATACCACGGTTTCGTGGCCAGATGAAAGGTCTTGGTCAATTTTCTTTATTGCTGCAGAGTAGATTAAATGTTTCAACTTTCTTCCCTCTTCAGAAGAAGGGGATAGGGAGAAATTCCAGTTCCCTAGTTTACTTAGTCAAGGCCAGGTTGGATGGGGCTCTGAGCAGACAGGCCTTTTGGAAGGCATCTCTGCCCCTGGCAGGGGGAATTTCATTGCCTCTCCACCCAGCCTGCCCCATTCCTGGGAGCCAGGGAGTTTCCCAGGAGGGTAAAACTTTGAGGTACCCCCTTCTGATGAAAGAATTGAAGCCAATTCTTCCAAGGGCCAGGGAGACATGACCATTAGGAGATTTCACGACAGTGTGTAACACTCTTAGCTGTAATTCTCTTTTTTGAAATCACTTTTATCTGATATGGTGGTTATTCTCTGAGAACCCCTTTCACAATAAACTCCCAGAGGAGAAAACGAGGGGACAAATGCCTACTTTCCTAATCTCAGTTAAGCTTGTTTGTTAATCCAATGCTGAACTGCTCAACAAACTACACAGCAAAAAAAGAGAAGTGCTCTTCTATTTGCTCAGAGATAGAACTTGTGGGCTCGTGAGAGGTTTGGCACTGAAAATAGCCACATTTATGAACTTCAAGTGCCTCCAAATACAGATGGAAGAAGTACATTACTTTGGGAACATATTTAAAATTATAATGTATAAATATAAATTCTATCCCTCAATGCCCTCTTTTTATAGGGTTGCCTTTATTCCCTGTATTAGTGATTGTGATTTGTCCTTGCTTCTCCTGGAAGACCGTTCCTTGTCTTCCATTACTGGACTAAATATGCACTCCATCTTGCTTAGCTGCCTCTGCAGCAGAGGCTAAGCCTGCACCCAAAAAGGAATTCAACATCCTCAAACTCAACACTGAGCATTGAGTGATTTGGAGGCAGCTGTTCAGCAAACATTTGTTCTGCTGTCATTGATCTCTCTTCCCCATTTGGAGGGTGAGTGTTTTAAACCAAATGCAAGACTCTTCCACTGAATTAAGCCCCAGGCCCAAATATTTCTCACAAAAGCCATGAGAATTGGCTTAGAAATCCATAAAACATATGCAGTGTTTTATTAGGGGGGAAGAGAATTTTTCCAGTAGGAAGTAGAATCATACAATCATAATGGCTTGGGTTGGAAGAGACCTTAAAAGATCATCTCGTTCCAATCCCCCTGCCATGGGCAGGACAGCTTCTACTAGGCCAGGTTGCTCAGAGCCCCATCCAACCTGGCCTTGAACACTTCCAAGGATGGGGCATCCACAGCTTTCTGGGCAGCCTGTGCTCAGCACCCTCACAGAAAAGAATTTCTTCCTCATATCTAATTGAAATCTACCTTCTTTCAGCTTATAGCCGTTCATTCATCCAAGTAGTTGCCATAAAATACAAGTAGTTAATCATCCATTTTCAATGACTTTATAAAAAATTGCATGCAAGAATAAGATAAATGTATCTAATTACGTACTCTGTGATGTTGTACCTCGCCAAGTACCTGAGCTCTGGTACCTCAATTTAGAGAAATGCTTGGAAGTAGAAAACGGTAATTCTGTTCTCTCTGTATGGATACAAGTTTTAAATTTTATACCCCTGTGATTCTTTAAGCTACTTAAGGCCTTGTAAAGTGTTTTGCTCAGCCTTCCCAGTTTAAGGTATCCCTCAGCTCCACACTGTAGTCTTTGGAAGGAAGAGTAGGGGCCAGGGCCCAAGTTTGCATCAGAAGAATAATTTTGAATTTCAAACCCAACCTGTCTCAATTCCTTCTCAGAACAGAATTCACACCACACAATTAAGGTGCCTATTTTATCACTCTCTTAAGGGAGAAAGAATGAAATTACGGGCATTGAAGTGACCTCGATGACAACAATCATTTAGGCACAGCAGATTTCTTCCCTGAGTTTTTTTCAAGCTGCAGGTTGTCACTTGCTTCCTTCTCTGTGTCACAGGGACTGGATCCAGAACAGCTCTTCTGACTCATTCTCTCGAGTCTTCTATTGCAGAAAACCTCACCATCAAACCTCTGATTTAATAAACTCAGAGTAAATTCAAACATATATATTTACCTTGCAAAATTTTTATTTCCTTTTCAAGACTGAAATATCTTTAAATATTTCTAAAAAATACAGATTCTGGTCATACATAGTTGACCTTCCTCTAAATTGATCTATTTGACCTCCATATATCCCCTTTCCTGAATTATTTTATATAAGGAATTCCATTGAGTTCTTAAATCTCATGACCCTGAGGGAAAGAAATGAAAATTTGATAAGACCACTGCTTTTGCCAATGCTATTAACTGCTGTTATTTTGCTTTACCATGCTCATTTCTCTGAGATGCTTCAGCTTCAGTTTATTCCGAAAAATGATTCAAAGCAGAAGCTCTACAGAGATGCCAGCAGTTGGAACAGAAAGAAACAAGGAGTAGCAAAAATCTGTTCAGCAAGGGGATGGGGAAGCAGATATCACTTTTTATTTTCTTTATTATCACTACAACTGTTTCTTTGTCTGATGCTAATTGAGATAATGAAGATCTCCAGAAGACAGGGAATAAGTGGAAATATTTCTATTGTCTTTAGTATATTCTTAACTTTGGCATAGTTTGGATGTCCACAGAAGAGAGGAAGCATGTTTGTTGACAGGAACATCCCTTCACAGAGTATGCTAATGGTTTGTTAAATGCCACACTGTGCAGGCCAGTTGACCTCTGTGCCTTCTTGTCCCCTGCTGAGACAGAAGTGTCTCCAAGCAAGGCATAACAAAGGTTAAATACTTGTCTTTAGTATGTAGGCTCTAAGAGCCCTGTGGCCAACAAGTAGATTGTACTGAAGAATATTCTGCTTATTCTCCAGTGTTAGCATCATGTCTGACCAGGGCTTCTGGGCTTCTATTCCTTTTTCTGTGCCTTTTCTCCACCTGTCTTCCAAAGAGAACAGCAGTTTCTTCTTACTGTCATGGTCTCAGTCTTGTTTTTGAAAGTTTTTCCATGTTGGCAGCAGAAAGGAGGGTGAAGAGCTAAGATCAGTTTTGATGTGTGGGTCAGTCAGCACTTCTATTTGTGCTGGAGAGATACAGAATTATTGTGGACTTCTCAGCAGGTCTTATTTGCTTAGACTTGGCCACTGTGAGAAAGCACATACACTTGTCATGTTTTTTAGATGGCATGGGAAATCCTCCTCCAAGTCTTAGGTCTGTCTAAGTATGCTTTGCTCCCAGGGTAAGGACTGGGGTGAAACTGTTGTCTTTCCTATTCTTGTTATGTATTGCTCATGTGGTGAGGGTGGTTTGCAGGGACCTTTAAAAAATCCTCTCTGTCCATGCCTCTGCTAAATTAACAAACTAGAAAAAGTGATAGATGAAAGAGGGACAGCTAAGGAAGGGCTGCTGCAAAGCCCTGACACAAGTCAGCAGGGATACAACACAGCAGAAGTCCTACAAAGACTGAAAACATTTTTACATGGATTTCTAGGAAATAAAGCTTTATCTGTTAACTCTGACTCTGTGTTTCCTCAACTTCAAGTTATGCAGTTATTTCCTAATCAAGATGTAGTAACCTAAGTAGCTGTCGTGTAAAGATGTGGGTGGAAAAGATCCTGTCCTGAATTTCTGCTTCTTTAACATTTCTTCTATGAAAGCAAGTAGCACCAAGTATTATATTTCAATGCAATTATTAGTTAAGTGATATTAATGTAATCACTGATGTGATCACAGTTTAGTCTGAACCAAAGAAAGACTCTTAGTGAGACTATAACCTGTTAAAGTGGTAACATGTTTCTGACAGCTGGTGAAGGAAAGACAAGAAAAGGCAAGGATGGTGTTTCTCCTGATACAACATCCCAAACACCAGGAACCAGCATCTTGGGTACTTCTCTGTCTGAGTGCTGCCTCTGTATAGTTGTGTTTAAAGGTGTTGATGGCCTTTGTTTCCAAGAATCTGCCAAATCACATTTTGACGTATCTGGAATTGTGTTTTTATGAGTTCCACTATGTCCTTGTGCTCTACATGAAAGTATAAATCCTTTTTACATTTGCTAATTTCCTCCCTCATTATTTCACTTATCATAGACTCACAGAACAATTAAGGCTGGAAAAGACCTCAACATCATTGAGTCCAACCTTTGACTGCTCACCATCTTGTCAACTAAACCACAGCACTAAATGCCTCATCCAGTCATTTCTTGAACACCTCCAGGGATGGTGACTCCACCACTTCCCTGGGCAGCTTGTTCCAATGCTTAACCACCCTCTCAGTGAGAAATTTCTTCATGATATCCAAAATGAACTTCCTCTGGCACAGCTTGAGGCTATGTGCTCTCATCCTGTCACTTGTTACCTGGGAGAAGAGCCTGACCCCCACTTTGTTACAACCTCCTCTCAGGCAGTTGTAGAGCTTGAGAAGGTCTCCCCTGAGCCTCCTTTTTTCCAGGCTGCACAATCCCAGCTCCTTCAGCTGCTCCTTATATGACTTATGCCCTCACTCCCTCTTATTTTTAGGTTGTGAGAAAAAATGCATGACCATCACCTATTTCCCTTCTCCAAAATCTTCAAAAATTATGTGTTTCACCATTGTGTCTCCCGCATCTTTTTTTTTTTTTCAGATAAATTTTCTGTTTAGTATCTGTCCATATAGAAAATGGTCCATCTCTTCAGGATATTTTTTTTTCTTTTTGTATTTCTTCTAGTCCTAATTTTTATTTTTCATATAAGAGTGAGAATTGATGCAGTATATAAGATAAATGACTATTAAGTTTTTGTGGATTAGAATGACAATATTTTCTGGTTAGTTCTCTGTGCTTTTCCTACAAATCCTCCTGATGAGGATCAGTCTCTTCTCCCAAATAACAAGTGATAGGGCAATGGGAAATGACCTCTAGTTGTGCCAGGGAAGTTTAGATTGTACATTATAACAAAATCTCTTCTCTGAAAGGTTTGTCAAATGTTGGAACAGTTTGCCCAGGGAAGTGG